>WNGS01008046.1:19968-44193 GCA_020271785.1 Procambarus virginalis
TACAGTGGCACCTCGACATACGATTGCCCTACTTACGATAATTCGAGTTCCGATATAAATTCATCAAAAAAATGCGACTCGACTCCGATGGGTCGTCGACATCCGATATTTGTTGGTACACGTTCGGTCGGCCGAGCGCGTGGTTCCCGGTCACGCGGTCCGACCTGCCTCAGTTTACTACAGCTACCCGCTTAGTGACGATCGCGCCTATAAGAAATTCCGCTTTTGTGGTGATTTTTGCATTTGAACATTAAAGTAATTATTTTCTATCGCGCATGAGTCCCAAGAAAGTCAGTGGTAAGGCTCAACATATGAGATCCCATGTAAGAATGACCATAGAGCAGAAACAAGAGATCATTCGTAAATAAGACGGTGTGCGGTCGGTGAACTGGCTAGGCAGTACAACAAATCTCAGTCAACGATATCCACCATACTGGTAAGAAAAAGGACATTATGGGTGCTAAAGTGATGCATCATTACAGACAAATGTTAAATCGAATGGAAAAACAAATGTCTCTTGACAAATTTGTAGTGAGACAAACAAGCACTGAACCCAACCAGGTCCTAGTGGTATTCAGGCAAAACGTAGGAGAGAGAGTACCCCAGAGAAACATCACATCGCCTGATGTGATAATGGAAGGGACTCCCCTTCCAAACAGTAACAACTCTCCTCTCCCCCCCTCATCACCATCTTCCATACGCCATCGAAATCCCTCCATAAGGTAAGTGAAGTTTTGTACTGTATTGTAGTTAGAAAAAACATTGTATTCAGTATAAAATGTATTTTATGTTAATATTTTGGAGGGTGGGGAACGGATTAATTCAAATCCCTTTATTTCTTATGGGAAAATTCGCTTCGACTTCCGATATTTCGAGAAACGATCCGTCTCTGGAACGGATTAGCATCGTATATCGAGGCCCCATTGTATATAATATATATATATATCTATATATCTATATATATCTATATATATATATAATATTATATATATATATATATATATGTCGTACCTAGTAGCCAGAACGCACTTCTCAGCCTACTATGCAAGGCCCGATTTGCATAATAAGCCAAGTTTTCATGAATTAATATATTTTCTCTAATTTTTTTCTTATGAAATGATAAAGCTACCCATTTCATTATGTATGAGGTCAATTTTTTTTTATTGGAGTTAAAATTAACGTAGTTATATGACCGAACCTAACCAACCCTACCCTAACCTAACCTAACCTATCTATATATGTTAGGTTAGGCTAGGTAGCCGAAAAGTTAGGTTAGGTTAGGTTAGGGTAGGTTAGGTAGTCGAAAACAATTAATTCATGAAAACTTGGCTTATTAGGCAAATCGGGCCTTGAATAGTAGGCTGAGAAGTGCGTTCTGCCTACTAGGTACGACATATATATATAAAGCTGTAGCAGGCCGTTGCATTGACCTTTTAAATGATAATGTGATGTCTTACTACAGACAAGTGTTAAAATGTAGGGAAAAACAAGTGTCGTTAGACAAATTCTTAGTAAGACAAGCAAGTCCTAGTGGTATGCAGGCAAAATGTGCCAGTGTGTGCATACCAGTGAAGTCCTCACTGCCTGATGTGATAATGGAAGGGGGACTCCCCTTCCAAACAGTAACTCCTCTCTTCCTCCCCCCTCCTCACCATCTTCCATACGCCTACAGCATTCAACAGCAAGGTAAGTAATAACTTGAACATAGTTTTGTAGGTTTATTTAGATGAATTAGGTATAAAAATTTAGTTTGATGTGGGGTTTTTGGGGTAGTCAGGAACGGATTAATTCATTCCCATTATTTCTTATGGGGAAATTAGCTTCGGAATACAAGTTTTCGGAATACAAGCCGTCTCCAGGAACGAATTAAACTCTTAAACTGAGGTACCCCTGTACAAGAGTTCTTACGTTCTTGTACAGCCACTATCATGTATGGCATTTCAGTCGAGTTCTTAATCCTATGTTCCCCAAAATACAACCCCACCAAATCGTTTAACAACCAGGTACCCATTTTACTGTTGGGTTTAACAGAGGCTATTGTTAAGGATTTGCACCCAGTAAATCCTCCCCAGCCAGGATACGAACCCAGGATAAAGCGCTCATGAAACACTGGATGAGCATCTTACCACTATGCCACGGGGACTGGGACACGGGGACATTGCACACTGTTTGCCTGTAAATATATACCGGTACATGGTAATCATTTGCTGTTGTTAAAGGTTCAATGGCTCCTCATATGGTCACCCAGCATATTCAGACACAAGAATAATAAAAATAATAATAATAAAAATATTTTATTTACAGGAAGGTACAATGGGTTGGTGAAATTCCATAAGAGATTTTTTTACATTCTTGCAAAGCCACTAGCACACATAGCATTTCGGGTATGTCCTTAATCTAACATATCAGGTAAGATGAAAAGGTACATTGTAGCAAGGTTTTATATCAACAAATAACTACAATTTAAATTGACTGAGTTGATTACCATGGTAAAGATATATGTCTTAAGTACTAATATTGGGGGAAGTGGGGACTGCAAGATACAGTGGGAGTTTGAGGTACAAGGTAGGAACTATTAGGATGAAATTAGGTATTTTTTGGTTTTACTTTTCAATAGGGCATGTGTTGGACAAATTTTTAATTCATCAGGGAATGAGTTCCAAAGAGTGGGCCCTTTTATTTGCATGGAGTGTTTGCACAGATTTTGTTTGACTTGGGATATTAAAGAGAGATTTATTTCTGGTGTGGTAATCATGGGTCCGTCAGTAGTTTCAAAGCGTTATATGACAAAGAGTGCTGGGAAGACGGGACACCATGAACGTAGCTCTCATCCTGTAACTACACTTAGGTAATTACACTTAGGTAATTACCTATCAAGGAAAAGTTTCAGATCAAGATTAGCATTTAGGAACAAGGTTTTGTACATTTAGATAGCACATGTGAATGTGTTGAGTGAATGTATGTTTAGCATGTTAAAAGACTTAAACAAAGGGGCTGTGTGTTGTCTGAAGACAGAGTTTGTTATAGTTCTGATAGCAGATTTTTGCTATCAGAACTAAAACAGATTCATATGTCACTGTGTCAATATCACTGTATCAATCACTGGATGGTGATGTGCCAGACATGGTCCTCATCTTTCTACTAAGGCCACAGAAGAAAAGTGAGGGACTCAGGATTTTTTTTTTCAAAATAGGGAGATGATTACTGGAGTCCTGAGGAAGTGAATGTGAGCCCAGTGTATGTGTGGGAGTTTTACATTTCATGAGAGGCCTAAAACAACCCTGGTTGCTGTGTGCACAATCAGTGAATAACCCTGGTTGTGATGCTGAGTTGCAGGGTTAATGGAAGCATCTGCACACTCATTAAAGATAATACCAGTATGGCTGGGAACTCAGCATAACTCAACTGTCTTATAGCTGCTAGAGATAAGAAACAGCCAATATTGTATTTCGAATACAACAGGATGCATAGGATTAAATAACTTCAGAGCCATGAGGGAACTGTGAGAGCCAACCACAATGACAAAGGAGCTTTGACGTCAGAAAAGCAGTTGGAAAGCAGTTTGCATAAAAAATTGCATCAGTTCAGCTGTTAAGATACTCTCTTCTGGGAGGTAGGTGGCACATACAGGTTTGGTCTGGAAAGACTATGGAATAGGAACACCGTTAACCAGAATTAAGCCCATCTGTGAATAGGGCAATTGAATGAACATTTAGAAAAATGTTCAAGGAAAAAGTCATTTCATAATAGTAGAAGGGGTAGAAGTTTTTACCATGTAGGTCAAAGTCTTGCAAAACTTCAGAAGCGAGACCCTCCATGGGGACAAGGATAGAACGATACAAGGAGAGACATTGCAAACACAAACCAAAGGGGAAGCTTGCATGTGAGACATACTTATAGAAAAAAAGAAGGTTGTGAAAGGGAACAAGGCCTACCTAAGGGGCAATAGACAAAGCTGGACAAAGGTGAGAATGAGGATGTTGCAGACACCGTGCAAGATAGCGAAGGCAGTAACTATCAGTGATCATGTAGCAGCAGGACATCAGTCTCATCATACATGTATTAGTATGATGAGACATCATACATGTATTTTTGGTGACTGTCACACAAAAGTGTCAGGAGACAGTAAACAGGTTCATTCCAGCCCAAAAAAGAAAAATCCGAGAAGCAAAAGAAGAATCCATGGTTTAATAGGGCGTGTATGGAAGCAAAGGAACTGAACAAAAGGGCATGAAGGAACTTCCAAAATAACTGGACACCAGAAAGCAGAGCGAGATACCAGAGAACCAGGAATGAGTATGTTAGTGTAGCAACATGCGGTCTGCGGGCCGCTCCAAGCAACAGCCTGGTGGACCAAACTCTCACAAGTCAAGTCTGGCCTCGGGCCAGGCTTGGAGAGGAGAAGAACTCCCAGAACCCCATCAACCAGGTATCAACCAGGTATCAAGCAAAGCCAAGAATAAACCAAAGCTACTCCACAGTCACATCAGGAGGAAAACAACAGTAAAAGAAGAGGTAATGACAATTAGAACAGGCGAGAACAGGTATACAGAGAATGACAAAGACATTGCATAAAGAACTCAACAAGAGGTTCCAGGAGGTCTTCACAATAGAACAAGGTGAGGTCACAGCTCTAGGAGATGGGGGCAGTAAACCTGGCGGCCTTGGAAGGGTTCGAAATTACGAGAGATGAGGTCAAGAGACACCTGTTGGATCTGGATGTGAGAAAGGCTGTTGGTCCAGACGGGATTTCACCATAGGTATTGAAAGAGTGTGTAGAGGCACTCTGCTTGCCACTCTCCATAGTGTATAGTAGGTCACTGGAGATGGGAGACCTACCAGAAATATGGAAGATGGCTAATGTGGTCCCAATATGCAAAAAGGGTGACAGACAAGAGGCACTGAACTACAGGCCAGTGTCCTTGACTTGTATACCAAGCAAGATGATGGAGAAGATTGTGAGAAAAAACCTAGTAAAACATCTGGATAGAAGGGACTTCATAACAAATTGGCAACATGGGTTCAGGGAGGGTAAATTATACCTTACAGGCTTAATAGAGTTCTACGACCAGGTGACAAAGATTAAGCAAGAAAAAGAATGCTGAGCGACCTGCATTTTCTTGGACTGTCAGAAAGCCTTTGACATAGTACCTCATAAGAGGCTGGTGCATAAGCTGGAGAGACAGGCAGGAGTGACTGGTAAGGTGCTCCAGTGGATAAGGGAGTACCTAAGCAATAGGAAGCAGAGAGTTACAGTGAGGGGTGAGATCTCAGATTGGCATGAAGTCACCAGTGGAGTCCCACAGTGGCTCTGTACTCGGTCCTATCCTGTTTCTGATATACGTAAATGATCTCTGGGAGAGTATTGACTCATTCCTCTCAATGTTTGCTGACGACGCCAAAATTATGAGAAGGATTAAGACAGGGGAGGACTGCTTGAGGCTTCAAGAAGACCTAGACAGACTGAAGAAATGGTCTAACAAGTGGTAGTTACAGTTTAGCCCAAGCAAATGTAATGTAATGAAGATAGGTGTAGGGAGCAGGAGACTAGATACAAGGTTCTACAAGAATGAGGAAATTCTTCAAGAGTCAAAGAGAAAGAAAGACTTGGGGGTTGATATCATGCCAGACCTGTCCCCTGAAGCCCATATCAAGAGGATAACATCAGTTGCATAGGCCAGGTTGGCCAACATCAAAACGGCATTTAGAAACTTGTGTAAGGAATCATTCAGAACTTTGCATATCACATGTCAGACCAATCCTGGAGTATGCAGCTCCAGCATGGAGTCCATATCTAGTCAAGCATAAACCTAAACTGGAGAAGGTTCAAAGGTTTGCCAGCAGACTAGTACCCGAGCTGAGAGGTATGAGCTACGAGGAACGACTACAGGGGTTAAACCTAAGGTCGCTGGAAGACAGAAGAGTTAGGGGGGACATGATCACCACATACAAGGTTCTGAAAGATATTGATAGGGTAGATAAGGACATGCTATTTAACCCAAGGGACACACACTAAGGGATACAGGTGGAAACTGAGTGCCCAAATGAGCCACTGAGATATTAGGAATAACTTTTTTAGTGTCATAGTGGTTGTCAAATGGAATGCATTAGGAAGTGATGTGGTGGAGACAGACTCCATAAACAGTTTCAAGTGTAGATATGATAGAGCCCAGTAGGCTCAGGAACCTGTACACCTGTTGATTGACAGTGAAAGGCGGGACCAAAGAGCTAGAGCTCAACCCCCGCAAGCACAAATAGTGAGTACAAATAGGTGAGTACATGGTATGGGTAGGGGATAAATGAAAGGAACCCTAGTTGAGGCACAACCTTGTGTGGCACAGGGCATCATGACAATAAACGGTTGAAGAAGAGGCAGAGGGAAGGGAAGACATATTCAATTTAAGATAGTATGAGAGAGGAGTGTGCATCGGTCAACTCCCTTGGAAATATGGTACAAGACTTAAAGTAATGGAAGAGTCTCAGAGCATTCGACTAAGAGATATGAAACACAGGGTAACCAAGACTAATTAGTGTTAAAGATCATCCCAAAAAGTTTAGCAGAATCCTTACACAGAAGGGGACAACCATAGAGTGACAATGTGGGACAAAAGATACCTGCTTCAGTGTAAAAGTCATAACTCTAAAAGTCAAGTTCCCTACGTCTTTTAGACGTAGAGAACTTCAAGCCATGATTGGTGGCCCAAGACGACACAGAATCAATCACAAGTTGAAGCTAGCATTGAAGGAAAGGAGAAATATCCACTCAACAGCAGAGAGATCATCTACGTAGAGGGCTAAGAAAATGCCAGAGGGTAGGGAGAAAGCAAGACCATTAACAACTGTGAGGAAAAAAGTAGTGCTCAGAACACCACCTGAGGGACATCTTCATATTGGTGAAAAAAAAAAGTCAGAAAAGGTGGTACCAAATCACACTTTATTCTAATTATTTTCTCCATAATTTTTTTTTTTTTTGAGATATATACAAGAGTTGCTCTGTAAACATTAGTTAATAAATTAAGGTCCCCCCAACTCCTGTTTTGTTTTTCTCTCCGATCAGAAATGGCCACTGCTTAATTTAAATTAAGCGGGGGAATTCTGGGAGTGAGCAAAAACATTTACGCAGCGCTCGGTGAGAGCTGCGCGCGACGTGGGGGGGGGGGGGGGCGCACATTTAAGCAAACGCACGAGGAGTTTCTCCCTCACTTCTACACAGCTCCGGTACGCCCCACACGAAACGCCCGCCCTCCTCCCTTGACTGCTGAACATCTATGCTCTTCTTCTGTACATTCTTGTACAGCCAATAGTACGCGTAGCGTTTGGGGCAGGTCCCTGGAATACGATACCCTGCCGCGAAGAATCGTTTTTTCATCCAAGTACACATTTTACTGTTGCGTTAAACAGAGGCTACAGTTAAGGAATTGCGCCCAGTAAATCCTCCCCGGCCAGGATACGAACCCATGACATAGCGCTCGCGGAACGCCAGGCGAGCGTCTTACCACTACACCACGGAGACTGACAATGTTAGAATACATAACATATGTTAGCCACGTTAAAGCCTATTTATCTGATTCATGATCTCATATATTATTTTACAAAAAAGTTAATATATTAAGATGTATATATTTAATTATTTGTATTACATGGGGCAATACTAACAAAAATTTTCTTTTCCAAATCTATTTAGAGAAGCTAGATAATGTATTTAGTTACTTTCCTTTGAAGATAAATACAAAAATTGTTAATGAGAATATTGTGCTCTCAAAACTATTTGGCCTTTAGCAAAACTCTCCTGTTTTCTCTCTTTCTCCTACAGTGTGCCTTATAACGAGATACCAAGGTGGGTGCTGTGGCATCATCCAGGTAGAGATGGGGCAGATACCCTTCAACTTTGCCATATCCTGTTTTCTCTCATCAACAACAAATGATGGCAGAAAATAGCGCTGATCTAGCATTAAACATTTTTAAATATGTCATAGCATGTTGCCTCCAATCTGGAGCTTGATGATTCTTATTAATTAACATTAAATGTCCATGATAAATATAAATGCTGTAAATGGCCAGTTAGTAAAGCTTGAGTGAATTTACATTCAAGCATGTTTTTTTTATTGTTGAACTTTGCAGCTGATTTAAAAGTTGGTCTTACAATCTTCTAGGCCCGTTTCTAAATCAAGGGCACATAGGAAACTAGATTTAATATAAAATAATTAATTGCTGATTAGCTTATGAACAACTGTTTTTTACTAATGTTTTACTTAAATATTTCAAGTCTTAAAAGAAATGGTTTTTATTTTAGCAATGATTTTTTTTAACAGAGCATTTGTATAGTGTTTTCTCTGGGGAGCCCCTTCGGCTCCCTGAAGCTATCCGAACTGATATGTGCTATATTAGTTTGGGGTCATCAGTCACAGGAGTCTTTCTACCTACTGGGGACCACAAACCAGAACCTGGCCCCTCAAAGAGGTGCAGGGAGCAATGGCCTATGAGCACTTTACATTTAAAATATGTCATAATTGCCATTTCTGGGAAATGACCCAGAAAGGAAGGTGAATCAAAACAGATCTCTGTCTGGTTAACCTATGCAATCTACATCATAAATGATCTGAATAATTCCACTAGAAAGAAATCAAACAAGTAACACTTCATGCAACTAGCACTCCTGCTCATTAGCACTAACGTGGGGCGAGGGGAGAAGCGGGAGCCTGCTGCCCCCCCCCCCTCTCCAGTTCTTGAGCTGATGTGCTGGCAGTCGGATCGGTCACCTCATGCCTCGATTTCCTGTTCTGGATTTTTGCTATGTGTTGCTGTTTCAGCTGTGTTTTGGTGTGGTGGCCAGGTAGGTGTCTTAGTATACAGGAGCAGCATGCACCTAGGGTGACCTTTTCTAGGTGCTCCATAATTACTGCCCTTGTGTGTCAGAGTTATCTTCCCTGGGGCATTTGGAAATTACTCCCTGTTTGCGGAATTTGTTGCTTGACATTGTCTTTGCCCTTGGGATACGCTGAGGATCTTGGGCTTTCTGTTTTGCCCTGGGTAGTGAAGTGTTATTGGCTGGGAGGGACGTATTGCGGCTGGCACACCTGACTTCAATGCAGTGGCTGATGTTTCACTCTGACTGCCAGTTTGTTTGTTCTGTGTTTTCGGGGGTTTTGTTTTTCATTTCTGGCATTTCTGCCATTTGTTACAAATACAAATATTTATTCAGGTAAAGTACATACATACAGGGTGAGATACAAAAGTTGATGGATTTATAGATAGAGCTAGTACATACAATGCCTAAAGCCACTATTACGCAAAGCGTTTCGGGCAGGAAAAACACTAAGACTAAAACTTAGTACTAATTGAGATTAAAGTATAAATTGTGTAAAAAAATAAGAAAAAACATGAGAAAAGGGGGAAGGGGAAACATGGCAGAAAAAAAGCAAAAATACAATTTGGTCAACAAACAGCATTGTTTAAAATCGTAGACATGGGTTGACATTTAGGGGTGAGGTAGGTTACATAGAGTTAATTAGGTAGTACTTAGTTTTTATCTTAAATTAGTTGGGAGAGGTACAGTCTTTGTAAAGCATTTCTAGTTTGACTAAGTCATACTCTTAGAATATCAAATAGGTATTTGTTTCTGGTGTGGTGCTCATGGGATCTGTTACAACCTTCTAGAAAGCTTTTAAGGTCCGGATTGACATTACAGTTCAGCATTTTATATATATAAAATACACATGAGAGGATGTGCAGTGACTTAATATCTAACATATTCAGAGATTTGAGTAAGGGTACCGAATGATGTCTGGGGCCAGAGTTAGATATTGTCTTAATAGCAACTTTGTGTTGAGTAATTAGAGGATGTAAATGATTTTGGGTAGTAGAACCCCAAGCACAAATGCCATAGTTGACATAAGGATAGATGAGAGAATAATAGTGTCACCAGGGCAGGGCGAGGTACATAATATCTGATCTTAGAAAGAATGCCAACAGTTTTGAAACTTTTTTTGATATATTTAGAATGTATCCCTGGAAATTCAGCTTGCGGTCAATGAGAACGCCAAGGAATTTGCCATCTACTTTGTTACAAATTTGGGTATCATTAATCCTGAGATTTATTGCCAAACAAAATATAGAAAGTTTTGTCAATATTGAGGGTGAGTTTGTTGGCAGTTAGCCAGTGATGGACTTTATTTAGCTCAGTATTCACTGTGACATTTAGAGCAAGGGGTCAGGACTGGAGTAAATGAAGGTCGTGTCATCAGCAAATAGAATTGGTTTGAGATGATGGGAAGCATTTGGAAGGTCATTAATGTAAATGAGAAAGAGGAGAGGGCCAAGTATGCTGCCCTGGGGAACACCAACGTTGATGGGTAGGGTGGGAGAAATTGAATTATTCACAGAAACATATTGGAGCCTGTCAGTAAGGTAAGAATTAAGGTACTGCATGGAATGACCTCTGACTCCATAATGTTGTAATTTAAGAAGAAGGTTTTGGTGGTTGACAGTGTCAAAAGCCTTATGCAGGTCCACAAATAACCCAATAGGGAACTCATTTTTATCAAGAGCTCCATGTATCAAGTTAATCATACAAATAAGTGCATCGTTAGTGCTTTTTTGAGGTCTGAAGCAATATTGACAAGAGCTAAGTATATTGTGTTTGGCTAGATAAGAGTAAAGCTGCTTGTAAATAAGTTTTTCAAAAATTTTAGACAAGTTTGGCAGAATTGATATAGGTCTGAAGTTGTTAACATCAGTGGGATCACCACATTTGTGGACAGGGGTTACTCTCGCTTTTTTTTTTTTTTTAGAATATCTGGAAAGGTTTGGAGTTCAAGTTACTTGTTAAAGAGCAATGCAATGGCAGGAGCTAAAAATCTGGAGGCTTTTTTGTAAATAAGTGTTGGTATCTCCTCAAGGGCACTAGACTTGGTTTTAAGGGAAAGGATTATGTCGGTAACATCAGTGGAATTAGTAGGCATTAGGTACAGAGACTGTGGATAGTTACCTGTAAGATAGTCCTGAATATTAGTACTGGAAGATGGAATATCATTTGCAAGGGATGACCCAATAGAAGAGAAGAACCTATTGAACTCAAAAGCAGTGTCAGAGGCTGGAAGCAGACCATCATTATTTGACAGGAGTATTGGTTTGTTATTTAAAATCTTCTTTGATCCCATTATTTGTGAAATTGTGCTCCATGTTTTCTTAATGTTGCCCTTTGTGTGGGTAAATTTATTTTTGTAGTATTTAATTTTGGCTCTCCTAATTATTGTAGATAGCAGTGATGAGTAATTCTTTGAAAATTCTTTGCAGACGATTCCTAACCTATACTTCTTCTCAAGGTCATGTTTTTTATTAATGGATTTAAGTATTCCCTTTGTAAGCCAAGGATTGTTTAGCCTTTTAGTTGTGACTTGTTTCGTTAGCATAGGACAGTGGGTGTTATAAAGGCTGAGAGTCTTTTGAAGAAAAGATTGCACTGCTAGGTTGATGTCCCCTATGTTACCTAATTTGGACTCCCAGTTGACATAAGCAGCAGCAACTATAAAATTGCCTATGACAGTTTCATTGTGCAGCCTAAAGCTTATCTCCCTTGTCTCTAGAGGTGGTTTGTTAATGTTAGGAGAAATGTGGGGTAATGGTCTGTAGTGCTATCGATGATTATCCCTGAAGTAAGAGGAGAGGTTATGTTGGTTCAGATGTGATCAAGAGCCGTGGCAGTACTATCAGTGATTCTAGTAGGTCTAGTGATTAAGGGTATGAGGAAGCGGGAATTCATACAGTTGAGGAAGGTGGCAGCAGTAGGGTTTTCAGGCTCGAAGAGGTCAATATTAACGTCCCCTGCGATAATTAGATGGTTTTTGTTCAGTCTGTTATCTAGCATTAGATGTTGGGTTTCTGGGGCTTTAAATCATATATTAAATTATTTGATTATTATGATTAACATAAATCGAAGGACCACCCACTTTTGAGAAAAGAGGGAAAACGAATAAAGGTGATTATTACTTTGACACTATAGAACCAGTGCCTATGTACGATAATTAACTTAACAGTCACTTGAAGATAATGAGTAGACTGTATTAATAATTAATTAAAGTCAACGCCTCAAATATCAACATTGGGGGGTTATTTCTAGAAGTTCATATATATCTAGGAACCAGTGTGGTTCGTCACTAGTTCATTAAGGAGTTAGTAACATGGTAAATCTGAACTAAATATAGATTCAAAGATATGACATATCAAATAATGAATATATTGAAAGATTATGAAATGTTGAGCAACAATAAGAGTAAAACACAATAAACACCAAACTATAAATTCTGGCATTAAATTATTCACTGTAAATATCCTATATATGAATTTATATAGAAACTAATAATAATCTTAGCTAAATTTATACGAAAACGGGTGTCTTAGCTGTAAGACGACTTCTGTAATTCCAATTCATTATTCGACCTCGTGATCACAAGATCCCAATAAAGAAGGAACCAGTGAAGAATATCGTGAGTAAAGAAAGACAACTTGTTGACTCCTCGTCTACATGCTGCAATCAGGGAAATTTAAGTAGCATTTTATTAGGCTATGAATTATTTCAATATTCATTGAAATTGAAATAAATGAAGAAAATCAACTAACGTTGTGTTTTTGTTGTTCTTGCTATATAACGACAGACTACCCACAAATACACGATCTTTAATGATGCATCAAACTAGAATAGTATACTTAACGTGAGCGTGCCAGAACACTAAAGTCTGCCGAAATCGCGTCTGCCAGTCCCTGGCTTCCACTGCTGTGTACCGTAATTACGGGCTGTGACTTCAACTGTTGACGCGTTGTTAACTGGTAGGGCACTGTAGAACACGTGAGGAGGTAATTGGTGACTATCAGTGGAGCTGCAACGTAATTAATGTTGGGAAACTCTTCAGTCACACCACCACCACGCGACTTCCCTTCCTAATCGCCAGTCGGACACGTGAGGAATGGAGGCTTGCCGCCAGCGTCTCCTCAACCCCCTCTCTCGCATTCGCAATAGAATTTAGTAATCACAGAGAATTCTTTCCGTGTAATTACTGACGCAAATGCGTTAAAGGAATAGGGTTACAATTGTAGGGAAGTAAATATTGTTTATATTCTCGCTAGATGGTGTTGATTAACCCTTAAACTGCGCAACGCGCCTGCAGGCTCACGTCTGGTTTGCGCAACGCGCCTCCGGGTATTTGTATTTTTCACGTTCCATTCAAAACTCCCGCGGCTACATGGGGTTCACATCAGCTTCCTCAGGGCTCTTGTAAACAGACGCCATCTTTAAAAAAAATCGTGGTCCACATTCCCGGGTGTGGGAGCCTCAGTAGTGAGTGAGCAACCAAGGCTGGCGCTCGCAGCATGAGCGCACAGCACTGCTGTTCAGCGTGTGACCACAGCATCGCCTAATAATGTCAAAATATATATATAACTTGTATTATTTAGCTATGAGTGTTATAGAAGAGCCTGAGTGTGATAATGACTGGGTACAATGTTCAAATATCAGTGATTCAATGCTGTTCACGATGTTCACAGCGCTAGCCACAGCACCACAGCATTATTTCGTCCATCTAGGAATCTTCAAATGATTTCTTAGGTTCCTTTTCAAAATAAACGTGTGGTCAATTAATCATTTACAGGAATTAGTGACCAGGATTGTGGTTATAATTAGCGTTGTGCGTAGTATTGTGGAAGGAGGAATTTTGGTGAGGGAGGGAGGGCGAGAATTGAGGTAGCCTCATTGTGTGTGTGTGGCAGCCACTCTTGTTTTGCTCACCATACTAGCTTAGTGGTTCGCTATGGGCAAAACATATGTACATGGGTATATATAGTGTGTGTATATAGTGTAAGAACTGCAACAGGAAAATGTTGAGAGGAGCTATTTTGGTGTGGGAGGTGACGTAATCATAGCATCGTCTGCTGTGTGATTTTTCATGCAGTGTATGGTGGCTACTGTACTGTTTGGACACAATACCGGCTTACTTGCATAGTTCTGGTAAATAAAACATGTAGATAGGTATATAGAACATGTGAAATAAGAACTATAACAGTATGGTGGGAGGAGCAATGTTGGCGAGTAAGATGTTGGAGTGAGGGAGACTGGCCGGGTGTGGCTGCTCTCACTCGAGGTGTTCTGAATGTGTTCATAGCCAAATGCTCCTATTGGCCCATATGAGGCAGCTCCTATTGGCCCATACGAGGCAGCGCCTATTGGCCCATACGAGGTAGCTCCGATTGGCCCATACTAGGCAGTTCCTATTGGCCCATACGAGGCAGCTCCTATTGGCCCATACGAGGCAGCTCCTATTGGCCCATACGAGGCAGCTCCTATTGGCCCATACGAGGCAGCTGCTATTGGCCCATACGAGGCAGCTGCTATTGGCCCATACGAGGCAGCTCCTATTGGCCCATACGAGGCAGCTCCTATTGGCCCATACGAGGCAGCTCCTATTGGCCCATATGAGGCAGCTGCTATTGGCCCATATGAGGCAGCTGCTATTGGCACATACGAGGCAGCTGCTATTGGCCCATATGAGGCAGCTGCTATTGGCCCATACGAGGCAGCTCCTATTGGCCCATACAAGGCAGCTGCTATTGGCCCATACGAAGCAGCTGCTACGCGATGTTCTGAATGTGTTGATGGTAAATGTATATAGTGTGTGACAGTATATAGTGTGTACATATGTTGTAAATATACATAAATGAACATGAAACATTGGTGTGAATAACTGTATGATGGGAGGGGCAAAGTTGGCGAATACAATGTTGGAGAAGTGAGGGAGGGCTGGCTGGGCGTGGCAGCTCTCACTCGCGGTGTTCTGAATGTGTTGATGGTGAATGTATATAGTGTGTAAATAGATTGTATATATACATAAATTAGCATGATACATAGTAAATATGTGCTGCATATGTGTACATAAGTGTCATGCACATAACAGTGTCTTCGGACAGTACGGATGTTTTACTGCCATAATATAGTGTACGTTACGTAATAGTTGAGCACTTTAACCCTTGAATGGCGCATAGCTATATACATTTTGACACCCAAGGCGCATACCAAAAAAAAAAAAAAAAAAATTCTTTTATTTTTTTTATATATATATAAAATTTATGAAAAATATAAAAAAATTGTAAGGGCATATTATTGGCCACGATAGGGCGGGGAAGTCTGGAAAAAATAGGCGCTGACTCAGGGTGCGTCCCAGCGGCCTGTGGTCGCCGAGCTGTCAGGCAGAGTTGCCACAAAGAGATATTTTCCTAATTATGTCAATGTCTCTGATTTTTTTCGTATTTTTTTGCTGTTTATTCAATAGGGTGTAGTGTGATATATTTATATAATAAAATGAAGTGAATCATCGCTGTACTCAAAAAGATGGTGTGCATGTTGTTGATTCCAATATGGTCCTCAACAGTGAACAAATACTTTGTCGTTTATTACACTATATACACAGGTTAATGTAAGTATCTGCATGTTTTGTTCACAATAACGAACCACTAAGTTGCTATTATGAGTCCAAAAAGTAACGAGGACGACCGCCGTGTACCAGCCAGCCATTCACGCCCTCCCTCAAGTCACGTGACTCACCCACATTTCCTCCTCCCACAATACTGTTTTGCACTTATTCACTATATACAGACGCCTATCTATACGTACCTACATTCGTGTCACCATAACGAACCTACTAAGTTGGTATGCTGAGTGGCCATGGCAGCCCGCCACTGGCTGCCATTCCCTTCCCTTCCCTCTCCTCACCTCACCCAACCTGACTTGCTACCATTCCTCCTCCTCCCTACATACTGTTTTTGCTTTTATATACAGGACGTTATATATCAAGTATTTACATGTTTTGTTCACCCAAACGGTACATCTAAGCTTGTATGGTGAGTAAAGGCACAAAGACGTAGGACCTCACACAGTCCGCACAGATGGCTGCCTCCCTCAAGGCCAGACGCACTAATATTTCTCCTCCAACAATACTGTTTTGTGGTGTTGCTTACACTATATACATATCATATATATAAATATCTACCTGTTTATTCACCATACTTGTACAAGTAACGTGGTATGGTGCCCAAAGACCATCGTGGTCATCAGTACAACATGGTAAGTCATGCAGACGACGGCGCCTCCCTCACCAAAATGGCGGCTCCCAACCTACTCCTCTTGCTGTTTATACCTCGTTACACACGTATATATAGTAACTACATTGTGTTCACCAAGCCAACCGCTAGGCTGGTATGGTGAGTGTAGTCAATAAACGGTGGCCACACCCAGTCAGAAAACATCACCACAACCCTCCTCCACCGCCTTTCTCCTCCTTCCATGGAGCACAGTGCTAAAGATCACCACAATCCCTGCTGTTATCAGAACCCTTGTCAGTTTTATCACAGTCAGGGGTCTTGCTGTAATAATATTATCACTACATAGTAGCATGAACAAGTATATTATGGCATTTTTAGGCGATGCTGTGGTCACAAGCTGAGCAGCAGTGCTGTGAGCTCATGCTGCGTGCGTCAGGCTTGGTAGGCTTACTCAATACTGAGGCCCCGAACCCCGGAAAGTTTGGCCCACGATTTTTTTTAAAATGGCGTCTCTGTATTACAAGAGCCCCTGATGAAGGTGTGGTGACCCGCGTGTATTTCCAGCGGGCCTGTTTAAGTCTTACGTAGTACTCCAAAGCAGCATATGATGCGATGCGCAATTTACTGCAAATCGGTCAAAGCATCATATGATGCAATTCGCAATTGAAGGGTTATGTTCCCCATGCTATACGAGCACTGCTCGCCATGATATTTGAACGTCTACAATGCTCCCTGCGCTAATTCGAGCACTGCTCTCCAGAGAATCTGCCTAGATTTCGTGCTTAGCTATTCTTCAACTAGGATTTTGCACTAATAACCCGAGCTGACCTTACAGCTCACCTGTGAATTAACGTAATAATTGAGTGCTTTATTGTTCCCCATGCGAATTTGAGCTCAATGATTGCGTCGCCATGATAATTGAATGTCTACCCCCCCCCCCCCCCCCCCATGCCTCAAAAATGCCCTCGTTAGGTTTGAGCTCCAATATAGCTCACTCTGTAACTGTTAACGAGATCAATATAGCTCACCCCTGTTAACAAGCTCAATACAGCTCACAATCTTAATTCGAGCTCAGTACAGCTCACAATATTAATTCGAGTACATTATTGCTCACAATTTTGCTAGAATACATACTAAGAATTAGTGAGTTATCACAATTAGTTTAGTCTTCTACTTAGGTCGGTTAGAAATTTAAACCATTTATTTAGGTAGGTTTAGGGACTTTAGTTAGTGTCACCTGAGTACTAGCTTAGTCTGTTCTCACAATTAATTGACTATACTTATAGAGACTGATTTCAATCTACTCAATTCTCACCTAAAATTGAGGCTGTATTAATGAGTTTCCAGTGTCAAGCCTATGAGCTGCAATTCAATTAGCTCAAAGTCAGAATGACTAGGCTACTATTCTCACTGTCGACTCAGATCTTCCATTGATTTTAATGAATAAACCCTTTCAGTTCTCTAATATTACATTATTTTAGCTAGTTAACAACTTAAGTTATACCATTAGTCAGAATGACTTCAGCACGGCAGTGCATATTAAATCACATTTCCTCATTTAAGTGTGGGGGTGATCATGATGCTCCATGATGTTATTGTCTAGTAACTCATAGTTACAAGTCACCAACGCTCCGAGAACAGTGACCTTACTGTAGTGTCAGAGTCTCCGTGATCTTGAAGGACCCAATAATACTTTAATTACTGTATAATAATGTACAATACAACTTATACATTAATGTTATCAGTTCTTAAGAACTTTTTCTGAGTTTACCTACAGTTCAGCAACAACGTAATTACAACCATTACATGTCACTATGACCCTAGCTGTTGAGTCTATTGTGAACTTTAGAGGGATTTCCCTGATTACGAGACTAACCCCACTTATCAATGTTTTAACAATTTAATATGAGTTCCCACAATGAGACTTAAGAAGTTTTATCTGTCCTCTGACAGAGTCGGGACACTCGTTACTAATGTGACTAACTGTACTAAATTTTACAATCCATAATATAACGTCTGGATGGGTACGTCAGTACTCAGAACTGCGACCCGAGAATTCCCCCCCGGAGTTATTTGGAAATTTCCAACACTTATACATCTCTATTCTATCACAATACACTTACTGTTCTATATTATCCACAGTATCAATTAACCTAACTAACTGTAATACTAACATAAATTTAATATTTCTTATCTGCGCGTTCATTGCTGAAATTCTCACGACATCGAGAGGCAGGATTGCATCAGATATTGTCTATCTAGACATATTTATTACCAATATGATCGAGAATTGAATATGGTTCTCTACTATCAGTACAATAATTAACTACCGATAATATAACTCCTAATGATCCAATAACCGAGAGTTATTTACTAGAATATCACTAAATAACAGTTTTATCTGTTATATACGAACGCCATGGAAATACTTCCCATTTCTCGTATAAGGAAATGGTGCTTAACCCTTAAAGTGCGCCTCACGTCATATGATGTGCTAGGCGTTTTACCAATAAACTGCGCCTCACATCAAATGACGTTTATGGGTACCGCGCACGATTTGAAGGTCCCGCCGGGTATCTGGGGTTCCCATACGCTGCCCACGGGCTATAGTAACCAGCGGCCATTTTGAAAAAAAATTCCCGCTCAGCGCTCCGAAGTCCTGGGAGGCCTCAGTTTAGCGTCAGTCACCATGGTGAGTGCACGGTCAAACGCCTCATGGGCACGCACCACGCCATCCCTCACCCCAGAGCAAATAGCCCCCGAATTATTTTCTGAAGGCGAGGAAAGTGTGCTTGATGATTCTGACAACGACGGGGATTATACACAGTTGTCGGGTGATAGTAGCAGCAGCTGTGAGAGTGAGAATTCTCGCTATGCCAAGGCGAGGCCTCTACCCTCACCCCTTGCCTCCTCGCCCAGTTTCTACCCCAGTTCTAGCACGACCTCACAGTTCCTGTGGATATTATCTGTTTTGAGGATGACGAGTCAGAGGGAGGTGACTCCTTTTCTGAGTTTAGTGACTCAGATCACAGTTTTATGGAGCCTGTGGCTGGTACCAGTGGTGTAACTGGGCGAGAACTTGTCGCCGTCAGCAGCATCTCGCCCAGCCAAGCGCTACCGCATGGCAACACATGAGGGACCAAGACCCTCGGGTTACGTGCACTCACCTCACGTGCACCCACCTCACATGCATCCACCTCACGTGCATCAACCTCACATGCATCCACCTCATGTGCACCCACCTCATGTGCACTCCACCTCACGTGCATCCACCTTACGTGCATCCACCTCACGTGTATCTACCTCACGTGCATCCAGCTCACGTGCACCCACCTCACCCGCATCCACCTCACGTGTATCCACCTCACGTGCACCCAACTTACGTGTCACCCACCTCACGTGCAGGTAGCCGCCGTGCTTCTCGCAGATGGTATTCAGCTTCTGGTCGCCGGTATGCATCGCTTCCTCGCCATCTTTCATCTGCATCTCGCAAGACGCCTGGTGTACTTGAGTGGGGAGTGATGGTGACGATTTTTTTCCTAATATTCCTCACTTTGACTATACAGATGTAGGGATTACAAACCGTTTCCCTAATCAAGGTGAGGACATGCTGAGATGGAGAATTTTTCCAGCATTCTATGATGAACCACTCATGGAATACAATTGTACACCAACGAACCTGCATGCTGCTTACCTGATTGAGAGGGAGATCACAGAATTTTCACGACTGCTGCGTTGGAAAAATACCACAGTTGCGGAAATGTTCGTGTTTTTGGCACTCTGTTTGTTTGATGTAAGCACTGTCACCAAACATGCAATAAGGGACTATTGGAGCAAGGGACCATATCAGTGCCAAACACCTTTATTCGGTAATAGATGTCACGAGACAGGTTTCAGATACTCCTCAGGTGTTTACATTTTGGAAGTGTTCAGGACCGAAAACCTGATGATAGACTGTGGCGAGGTGAGGCACTACATGAACGATGTTATTTGAAAATTCAGAGATTTTTACGTACAGACAGAAAGCTGGTGGGTTATGATCTCTCAGTTACTTTTCAAAGGGACTGGTTTCCATTCAAACAGTACATTCCCTTCAAAACGAAACCGATTTGGCCTGAAATTTTTTGTTCGTTGTGATTGTGAGACAGGATACGTTTTACACATGATTTTGTACTCAGCTAGTGATGTAGACATTCCTGGTAATGACGAACATGGATTCTCGGGGGGTGTAGTGAAGGACCACATGCCTCCGTGGATGAACAAGGGACACATTTAATACACGGATTAATTACTATACAAAGTCCCCTTGCTGAGCTCGGTTCTTGCGAGAAAATAGAACCGGATTGGTTGGTACAGTTAAGCCACAACGGAAAGGGAAATGCCTGTGTTTGACACCGGCATTGCAGTTGGTGAGTGTCAAGAAGGAAAAGTGAATCAAATTCTGTCAGTTCGATGGAAAGACAAACGAGAGGTGAACTTGTTGACACCAATTCATGAAGGGAACAATGGTGAAGCAGTGGGAAAGTGAGCCATAAAACAAACGCCCACTATATAAGCCAAACTGTGTTTTAGACTATAATATCACCATGCGGTTGATTGATAAATCAGACATGATGAATGGCACTGCAGAGTGTGTGCGGAGAACAGTGTAGGTGGACGAAAAAAAGTGTTCTTCCTTCTTGTGGACATGAGCATGCGGAACTGTTTCAACATGTACCGTGTGAGGACTGGACGTAAGCTCACTTTCCGTGACTTTGTTTTTGATGCTGCAATACAGTTGTTAGGAAAGTTTGCAAAAGATTTCCCAGGGATTCAGCGGCCCATCATAACCCCACTGTGCAGCATGCTGGTACTCCACGCGTCGCTCACACTGAAGGCTTCCTAGCACACAGACTCAAGTATTTGCAACCAGCTGGGAAGCGTGCTTGAATAGGCCAACGTGATTGTTTGGTGTGTAAACAACGACACGTCGAGACCAGAACGGAAGCTAGTACAAACATGGGGTGAAACGTGTGGTATCCCATTATGTGCTGTTGACTGCTCAATGACTACCACAGTCTAGAAAACTTCTAAGTGTGCTGCAACAGTGTTGTACAGCGGGTGCGAGTGTGTAAATATGTACACATATAAGCAGTTTAGCGTGTGGTGTGTGTAAATATATACAAATATAAGCAGAAATACAATATAATAGACTGTAATGTCATATTATATTGTCGTAATTGAAACAGATGTGTGCGCCTGCGTGTACTCAATATGCAAAAATTATTGATACAAAATATGTTCAAACATTAGTTGAAACAAATTTAGTGCAAAATAACATGGATAAAATGCGCCTAGACATTGTAGACATAAATAGCGCGAACATATATTTGTGGCAACGTCTGGCTGTTGCGGGACGCCGCCGCAACGCCTCTCGGTCGTCTACTGCATGAGCGACATGCAGAGTGTGACTGTCATCGATGAACTTTACGGCTCTATTGCACCAAAAGTAAGTACATAAAATTTTTTTTATTTTTCCCGTGATCAGTGAACGAAACTTTACAGATTAGCAAAAAAAAAAAAAATTTTTTTTTTTTCAAAATGACATGCGCCTGTGCGGGATTAGCGGTATATTAGACCCCGAGCATGTTAAGGTTAACCCCTTAACTGCGTGTGCCTTCCAAATATGACACTCCCCCCAGTGCTGGCGCAGGGAAATAAATTCTCTGGAAAAATTCTTTTTCTTTTTAACCCTTACCACTGCTCAGGGGTCTGGGGGACATTTACACCCCTGTTGCGCGAAAGAAAAAATAAAATTCCAAAAAAATTTTTCGTCTCTAAACACGTTAATTTGTGTCCCCTGAGCACGGGAAAAATAGCAAAAAAATCGTAGGTCACATATTTTGGGCGCAATTGACCGAGGATAGGTCTGGCAAAAAGTGGGCGTTGACAGAGCGGTCGCCAGGGCGGTCAGGTCACCCGCGCTGACGCGATGGGAGTTGCCACAAAGATATTATTACCTAACATGTTTCAATGTCTCCGATTGATTTTTCTTAGTTTTTGCGAGTCAGTAATATTATTCAATAGTGGTGTATATGTAATATAGTTATATTAATAAAAGTGGTGAATAATCGCTATTACTCAAAAGTATGTGTGTGCATATTAGTGATTCACATATTATGTTCATAAAACACTCAAACAACCAGTTTTGCTGCTATTACACTCTATAACAGGTTATATATACAGTTATCTGCATATTTTGGTCACCATAACTGAACCATAAGTTGGTATGAGAGTCGAAAAGCAACGAAGAGGTTACCGCCACACACCAGCCAGCCACACTCGTTGCCACTCCCTCAACAACACGCACTAAACTTTCTCCCCCCAACAGTACCAATTTGTGTGTTATTACACTATATACAGACGTTATATATAAGTATGTATATATTTTGTTCACCACAACTGTACAGCTAAGCTGATATAGTTATTTCAGGCTCTAAGAGTCGTCGCTATACAAGCTGGCGGCTGGCGGCTCCCTCACTCATTCCAAGGTCACACACACACTAAACTTTCTCCCCCAACAATACTGTTTCTGCTGCGATTACACTCTATACACAGGTTATATATAAGTCATTTGCATATTTTGGTCACCATTTCGAAACCACTAAGTCTGGTATTGAGAGTCGAAGAGCACCGAAGAGTTACCGCCACCACATCAGCCAGCCACTCGCTGCCACTCCCTCAACACACGCACTAAACTTCTCCCCCAACCAATACCATTTGTGGTGGTTATTACACTATATACACGACGTTATATATAAGTATGTATATTGTTGTTCACCACACTGTACAGTCTAAGCTGATATAGTTAGTTCAGGCACAAAGAGATCGTCGGTATAGCACTAGCTGGCGGCTTGGCGGCTCCCTCACTCATTCAAGGTCACACGCACCTAAACATCTCCCCCAACAATACATTTTTCAGTTGTTATACCCTATATACACAATTATATTATAAGTATCTACATTGTTTTATGCACCTGTAATTGTACACACCTAAGCTGTAGTGCGCCAAAGAACATAGGGCCACCCTCTAAACACGCTTGACAAATCGTGCAGACGACGTCACCTCCGTCACCCAAATACTCCTCCCAGCATAATTCCTTTTTGCTGTTTGTACCACTAATACCAACACGCTATATATAAGTATCTACATTTGTGTTCACCAAGGACCACTGAGCTGGTATGGTGAACTGTAAACAATAACAGGTGGCCACACAGTCAGTAAACGATGCTGTCTTCCTCAGTTCTCAGCATACTCCTCCCACAGCGCAATTATTACAAACAATTCCTGTGTATTATCACAACCCTGGTTAATTATATCACAGTCCACGGGTCACTGTAATATTGTCATCACTAAATAATAACAGTTATATATTTATTTTGCATTTTTCGGTGGATGCTGTGGTCACAATGCCTGAACAGCAATGCTGATCGCTCATGCTGCGGCGCGCAGCCTTGGTTGCTCCAACAGTACTGTGCCTCTCACACCTGCAGAGTATTGCCCACGATTTTTTTTTAAATTGCGTCTGTTACAAGAAGCCTCTGAGGAAGCTACTGTGAAACCCGTGTAGCCGCGGGCCATTTGCATCGGGAATGGCCACCCTATGGCGTAATATACGCATGCGGCACCGATCGACATGTAACTCTAGGGCGTATATATACGCCAGTGCAGCAGTTTAAGGGTTAAAGTGTCAGAACCCCTTCCCTCAGTATGGGTATGTAGAAAAAAATCGAAATTGTACTTACTTGGCGGCTATGGGGTCCTTAAGTTGGGGCGTGACGTCACCATTCCCTGTTCGCCCGGTGACGTACACTCCCGGGGCCAGTAGGGCGCTCGAGGCGGGGGGCGACGAGTTGCCGCGAAGATATTTTCGATTCATTTTTTCGACAGTTCCAAATACACATTTTATTTGTTTTTTACGTGCTAATCCTATGTAATCATATAACACGTACACTATATTACGGCAAACTCGCTCGGGGCGGGGCGCGGCGAGTGGTATGGTGTGTCCCGCGAATATATTTTCGGTCATTTTTTTCGCACAGTTCCAAATACAAATTTTATTTGTTTTACGTGCTAATCCTAATGTATAGTGTAACAGT
>WNGS01008048.1:0-12786 GCA_020271785.1 Procambarus virginalis
AAAGGAACAATTCATAAAGGTTGGAGATACTGTTCTCGTTAAAAAGAAAAAAGAGGGAAAGTTAGATATGCCGTATGATACAAAACCATATAAAGTGATTAGTGTGAAAGGAACTATGGTAACAGCGAGTAATAGAGATCATATAAACACGTAATATGGCTTATTTCAAAGTGATTCCAACTAGTGTAGAAATGATGAAGTGCAAAGTCGTGCAAAAGAAAAAGAAAAAATGAGTTATAACTCGATAAACAATTCATCGAGGGATATTTGTACTTAAAGACTCTCGTCTAAAAACGTCATGTTAAACGCCCTACACGATTGATGATTAATTGTGTTCCTATGTAATGCAAAGTATTACTTGTTGCTGAACTAAATTTAATATTGTTTAAATAATGCAGATTCTCATTCAATATTGTGTAAACTTTGTATTACAGTTTCTTTCATGTGTTTAACATTGCATATGTATTTTTAACATTGAAATCCTTGTGGTAAAGATTGTTTAAATTCTTTGTGCTTAATTAATGTTAATATATGCAAATATCTCTTGATATGTTAATAATTACTTTGTGGTAATATACTTTGCTTTGTGCTACAAGCATGGTAGACATCCTGTATTCATTCTTTTTAAAGAAAAGGAGGGATGTCATGTTCACAGAAAATGGTACCATCCGTTTTCTATGTGCGGCGGATGGACGCCACTAGAGGAGGTAAACAAGAGCGCACAGGACGCCTGCCAAGCTTGGGAGCTACTCTATCATGTAATCATTTATAAGTATAAAGTCCGTAACCAGGAATGACTTTACATCAACCTTACTACCAAGACTATCTCGGCTATATACAGACACCACACATGGCAGACTGGGTAGGAAGAGGGGAAACTTCAGATGGAGAACCAGGAGAGGGATCTTTCAGGACAGAACGTAAAGGAACAGGGGAGAAGGAGGAGGTGGTGGGCGTGTTCGCGTCTAAGATCTGGAAACGGTTGTGAGACTGAGTAACGTGGGAAGGACGAGAAGTAAAACACAACACGTGAGTGTAGGATATGCCAGCGAAAGGGGTGAGACGGCGAACTTGGCGTCTCACTTCAGAAAAAGGCAGATGATCCCAGTGTTTCAAGTTGAGGACGGCTTCCTCAAGTTTGTAGTGTATACACGAGTGGGAGAAGGTAGGGTGGGCCTCACCCAATTGAGGCAGCAAGCCTGGGGAGATGCGCAATCGGATTTAGAGTGATCATTGACCCCACATATGGGGCATAGATACACAGTACTTGAGCATTTGAGGACACCATGCCCGAACTTCCAGCACTTATTGCAATTCTAGGAGAGGTAATGTACTCCTGAACGGAGCATCTGGCACCAACAAGAATTATAGAGGGCGAAAGGGTCCTACTATCAAAGGTGATTTTCACAACTCGAAGAGGCTGACGGCGATGACCACGAGGTGGTCAAGTGAACGTGTCTACCTTGAGAACAGGATGGCCCTGGACTTCAAGGATATATTTAATATCCTCATGGCAGTCTTTTAGGTCCCTAACACCAGTTGCTACATGGTGCGGGAGACGAACAGTGCCAACACTGGCATTTAACCGAGTGTTTTTGGAGACCTGAACAGCGGTCTCCCCAATGAAGGATAATGCGGCTAAACGGGTAGCTGCATCCGGTGAAGGAGCAGCGACGACATGTGTACCTAAACGGGTGGGGGGTTAAAAGTAACAGAGGCATCCACCGAATCAACAAGGTGTTTATGGAGTGAGAAATCGTCAGGTGTAGAATCCAGAGGGAGGAGATCAAATTATTTAGCCTACAAAGCAGGACCAAAAAAGGCTTGGTACGTATTAGTATGGGAAGGGATTGTGCGAGTACGTCCGTGGCAGGGACGGATTCCTAGAGAGGGGTTAAAAGGTGCAGTAGTAACAATGAGAGACAGAGCCACGCCAGGGAACGAGATGGTCACTGCTGGGGGCATATGGCCCGACTCAACAACAGAGGAGGGAGAGGAGCTGGGGGAAGTAGTCAGGAGGGTCAAAGGAGGAGCTAGGTCTGGGCCCAATGTAGCGGGGGCTACAGTGCCCCAGTCTTCCAACACAGTCCGACTCGAGGGCTTGGTCACCCACCCCACGAGCCTGAGAAGTCATAAGAGGAATGGTATTTATCAACATGAGAACGAGAGGTAAGACTTTCATTCACGAATGTGCTCCCATACCAATCACAGAGCCACAATTAGAGACAGGACACCCAACAAGAGACTTATTGCTGATCTTGCCAAGGACCCCCAGGGGTACATCGTGAGTATACGCCCCACAAATGCCACCTTAAGAACCATCAGTCCGTCAAGATTGGGTACAGTGATGAACGGATGATTGACAATAAAAGGGTCCCCTCGCTCGAGACATTGGGTTCTACAGTTCTACGGGTGCAAGAGTATGCCTCCTCAAACACCCGGGCATCAAAACAAAAGAAGGCTGAAAGAATTATCAAAACAGGCAAAAGGTCGGCGGGAAATGACAATTAGAAAGGAAAAAGAGGGGTGGGGGGGAACGAAAACATAAGGAAAAGGAAAAGTTGTCCAGCACAATTTGTGAGGACAGCAGCAGGAGCATAAGGCCACAAAAGGGCAGGGGAATGTCTCATGGAGCATCACACCCCAGCAGCTGCCCACCAAGCCCCCCTCATGGCATCAACGGGCCGGACAGCAAGAGGGTGGCATACTCAAAACAATCGACAAGAAACATGAATATGAAAAAACTTAGGATGGGCCAAGTTGCAAAGGCAGTATTTGAGAGGTACTCGTCAGTGCTTATCAGTATAATAAGAGAAGCAAAATTTTCCTATTATGAGAATAGATTCAAAGAAGCAAAAGGTAACAGGAAAAGCACATGGAGAGCTATCTTTAACATCCTAGGAACTAAACAAGATTCCCATAACCAGATAAAAATCTCCAGGGATGGTTATACACCTGCAACAGATCTACTAAATCTTCTGTCTGAAAATCTTCTGTCTCATATCTACACCAACCAGCACACTGATCATCATTAATGCAAGTATTTCACAGCACACCAGGCTAAAAACAAACTCCAAAATAGCACCTGTTTATCAGTTTACAACCAAAATGTTAGATCACTTGGTAAACATTTTGACGATATAAATGCATTACTCAACACTAGGTACTAACTTATCGTTCATTATTTTAACAGAAACTTGGCTAAATAAAGACTATACCCAACTCTACAACTTAGCTGGTTATAAAGCCATTCATAACTGTAGGCCAAATAAAAAAGGTGGTGGCACAGCTATATATTACCGAGATACATTTATCTGCAACAGTGTCATTAGTGACAGAGATGACTACTGTGAATATACTTTTGCTCAGTTTACAATTAAATCCCTTAAATCCTCTTTAACTATTGGAGACATCTATAGATTTCCCAATACTAACATAGCTTCTTTCTCAGATAACCTAAGGAATCTTATTATAAACAACAATTTTTGCCTACAACAGAGTAGGCAAAAAGAATCCATCAGGTCAAAACCAGCGGAAAATTCGCCTGAAGCTGACTTCCCAGTCCTTGAAATCGCATCTTGTTCGGTCAGCTGCATCCCAACGAAAGGGAATATACATCAACGAGTGCTTGACTAGGAAAAGACAGCAACTCCTCTACCGCCTGCGTCAAATCCGTCATCAAAACCCAGAGGCGATTCATCAGTGCTTTGTAAGAGATGGATTGATTAAAGTGAGAAAGACTGCTGAGGGGAAAATGTTTACAATTACTAATGAAGAGAACCTCAACACTTTCCTCTCCCAAAGTGGTTTGCCTCACCTTATTGTCACTCTCAATGAATCAACTTAATTAACCCCCTTGTCACCTAGTGCGGGCTAGGTAACTAAAGTCTCCTTGTTTCACTTTTAGCTGAATTTCTAAATTACTCTTTACTAGTCTGTTACTGGACTTAATTAATTGTGTCTTAATTATTCCTTTAGGTCTTAATAGTTGTACAGTCATAACTGAACTAGTTATATTTTATAATCATTTGCTTAAATTTGTCCTATGCTTATTTTTCAACTTTTTTCTCTGATTTCTTCTTTTACCTAGTTTGCCTAGCCTCGCCATACTGCCATACTCCTTTACTCCAGTGTACCCTGGCTTTGCCTGTGTCTCAAATAGCATATTGTTACTTTCAGTGTACCTGAGAATACTTGTAAGCAATCTACCTCAATTTTCTTTTTTGTTCATTTTGTTTTTGTATTGTATAGTTTTGTTTATATCTTTATTTTGTATATCTATACCTTTTGTATTGTATAGTCTATGTTTATATGTTTTTTCTCTGAGTTCATTTACTACCTAGGTTGCCTAGCCTCACCATACTCCCTTACTCCATTGTACCCTTGTAAGACCCTTGTTAGCTACCTCATTTTTTCTTTGTTGTTTTTTGTGTTTGTTTTGTATAGTCTTGTTTATATATTTTTCCCCACTTATAGCTTAATTCGACTTTGTATTTGCCACAACTGCCTTGTTTTCCTGCAACCAGCCTCTTTATGCAGTCAAGTATAGACCCTGAACTAAACCTCTTATCCACTATCTATGACAATCATCATTTTAATGATCTAAATTGCAGTTATTTTGCAGCACAAGATGTTAACAATGTATTAACTCATAATCACAATATCTCTGTAATCAACCTGAACGTTAGATCCCTAGGTAAACATTTCGATGATGTTAGTGCCTTGATTGAAACTGTTGACAACAAATTCTCTTTTATTATACTTACTGAAACGTGGTTGAAAGAGGACACTACTCAACTCTTTAACATGCCTAACTACTCGGCAATTCACAACTGTCGTCAAATTCAGAGAGGTGGTGGTATTGCTCTTTACTACCACCATGAACTTACATGCTTAAAAGAAATTAGAACTAGAGACTCCTGTGGGGAGTATATCTTCGCTAGCTTCAGAGTCAAGGGTGCCGAGTCTGTCCTGTCTGTGGGTGCAGTCTATAGAATTCCTAACACTGATGTATCCGAATTCAACTCAAACCTCAGAAACCTAATACTCGATAACAGACTGAACAAAAACCATCTAATTATCGCAGGGGACTTTAATATTGACCTCTGCGAGCCTGAACACCCTACTACTGTTAGCTTCCTTAACTGTATGAATTCCTGCTTCCTCATACCCTTAATCACTAGACCTACTAGAATCACTGATAGTACTGCCACGTCTCTAGATCACATCTGGACAAACTTAACCTCTCCACTTACTTCAGGTATAATCACCGATAGCACTACAGACCATTACCCCACATTTCTCTTAACTAACATTAGCAAACCACCTCTAGAATCAAGGAAGCTAAGTTTTAGGCTGCACAATGAAACTGCATTAGCCAATTTTATAACTGCTGCTGATAATGTCAATTGGGAGTCCGAGTTAGGTAACATAGGGGACATCAACCTAGCAGTGCAATCTTTTCTTCAAAAACTCTTAGCCTTTATAACACCCACTGTCCTATGCTTACAAAACAAGTCACAACCAAAAGGCTTAACAATCCCTGGCTAACAAAGGGAATACTTAAATCCATTAATAAAAAACATGACCTTGAGAAGAAGTATAGATTAGGTATTGTCTCCAAAGAATTCTCAAAGAATTACTCGCTATTGCTATCTAAGATAATTAGACGAGCTAAAACTAAATACTTCGAGGATAAATTTACCCAAATAAGGAGAAACATTAAAAAACTTGGAGCACAATTTCACAAATATTGGGATCAAAGAAGATTCTAAATAACAAACATACACTCCTGTCCAATAACGATGGTCAGCTTTCAGCCTCTGATTCTGCTATTGAGTTCAATAGGTTCTCTTCTATTGGTTCATCCCTTGCGAACGATATTCCATCCTCCAGTACTGGTGTTAACGACTATCTTACAGGTAACTATCCACAGTCTCTGTACTTAAAGCCTATTAATTCCACTGAAGTCAATGAGATAATCCTTTCCCTTAAAACCAAGTCTAGTGCCCTTGAGGAAATACCAACTTTAATTTACAAAAAAGCCTCCAGAACTTTAGCCCCTGCAATTGCATTGCTCTTCAACAAGTCACTTGAACTCCAAACCTTTCCAGATATTCTAAAAAAAGCGAGAGTAACCCCGGTACACAAATGTGGTGATCTCACAGATGTTAACAACTACAGACCTATATCAATCCTGCCTAACCTGTCAAAAATATTTGAGAAATTAATCTACAAGCAGCTTTACTCTTATCTAGCCAAACACAATATACTTAGCTCTTGCCAATATGGCTTCAGACCCAAAAAAGCACTAATGATGCACTTATTAGTATGATTAACTTGATTCATACAGCTCTTGATAAAAATGAGTTCCCTGTTGGGTTATTTGTGGACCTGCGAAAGGCTTTTGACACTGTCAACCACCAAAACCTTCTTCTTAAATTACATCATTATGGAGTCAGAGGACACTCCCTGCAATACCTCAAATCCTACCTTACTGACAGGCTCCAGTATGTTTCTGTGAATAATTCAATTTCTCCCACCCTACCCATCAACATTGGTGTTCCTCAGGGCAGCATACTTGGCCCTCTCCTCTTTCTCATCTACATTAATGACCTTCCTAATGCCTCCCAACACCTCAAACCAATTCTGTTTGCTGACGACACAACCTTCATTTACTCCAGTCCTGACCCCCTTGCTCTAAATGCCACAGTGAATACTGAGCTAGAGAAAGTCCATCTTTGGCTAACTGCTAACAAACTCACCCTTAACATTGACAAAACTTTTTATATTCTGTTTGGCAATAAATCCTCTAATCATATAAATCTCAAAATAAACAATACCCAAATTTGTAACAAATTAGATGGCAAATTCCTTGGCATTCTCATTGACCACAAGCTGAATTTCCGGGGACACATTCTAAATATATCTAAAAAAGTTTCAAAAACTGTTGGCATTCTTTCTAAGATCAGATATTATGTACCCCGCCCTGCCCTGGTGACTCTCTATTACTCCCTCATCTATCCATATCTCAACTATGGTATTTGTGCTTGGGGTTCTACTACCCAAAATCATTTACGTCCTCTAATCACTCAACACAAAGCTGCTATTAGGACAATATCCAACTCTGGCCCCAGACATCATTCGGTACCCCTACTCAAATCTCTGAATATGTTAGACATTAAGTCACTGCACATTCTCTCATGTGTATTATACATATATAAAACGCTGAACTGTAATGCCAATCCTGACCTCAAAAGCTTCATAGAAGGTTGTAACAGAACCCATAAGCACCACACCAGAAATAAATACAGTTTTGATATTCCTAGAGTACGACTTAATCAAACTAGAAATGCTTTACAAATCAAGGGACCCAGAATGTGGAATGACCTTCCCAACCATGTTAAAGACTGTGCCTCTCTCAACCAGTTTAAGAGAAAAACGAAGCAATACCTAATCAATTCCCTGTAACCTGCCTTACCCCTCTATTGTCAACCAATGTCTGTTTTTGTTTTAAATGACGCTGTTTTGTCGACCGAATTGCATTTGTGCTGCTTTTTCAGCCATGTTCCCCCTTCTTAACTGTTTTTTTTTCTCAACTCATTTTATTCCTTATGCTCAATTAGTCTTAAGCCTTAGTCATTTAAGTTTTTCATGCCCGAAACGCTTTGCGTAATAGTGGCTTTAGGCATTGTATGTACTAGCCCTATCTATTAACTCCATCACTCTGTACAATCACTTTTATGTATGTACCTTACCTAAATAAACATTTTGATTTTGATTTTGATTTGACAATCTCAACAAAAACCACATCATTGTGGGAGGAGACTTTAATATTGACCTGGGTCAACAAAATTGCTCTCAAGTTGACTATTTCCTTAACAGCATGAACTCCTGTATGCTAATCCCCACAATCACCAAACCTACCCGAGTCACTCAAACATCAGCCACTACCTTGGACCACATATGAACAAACATAACAGCTCCCCTTGTCTCTGGTAACATCTACGAAAGAACAACTGACCACTATCTTACCTTTCCCATAGTGAACATGGATATAACACCACCAAAAAGCAAGAAACTTTCATTTAGGCTACACAGTGAATCAGCTTTAGGCAATCTTACAGATGCACTTCACAATATTAACTGGGATTCTGAATTCAATAATACCCAGGATATAAATTCATTAGCTAACCTCTTACTCTCCAAAACTCTAAGCCTATACAACCTTCATTGTCCCCTTCTTACCAAGCAAGTAACTGACAAAAGATTAAACAATCCATGGCTCACAAGTGGCATTCTCAACTCAGTCAACAAGAAACATGAATATGAAAAGAAACGTAGGATTGGGCTAGTTTCAAAGGAAATAGCTAAAAGGTACTCATCAATGCTTACCAGCTTCATAAGAAAGGCAAAACTTGCATATTATGTGAAAAGATTCAATGAAGCAAAAGGCAACATGAAAAGCACTTGGAAAACAATCTCTAGTATCCTAGGAACTAAACAACACTCACATAACCAAATAAAACTCTACAAGTTGATATACCGTCAACTGATTTAGAAATGGCAAATGAATTTAATAGTTTCTTTTCATCGGTTGGTGCTAATCTTGCCAGTAAAATCCCACAGACTCAGACACATATTAACTCATATCTCTCAGGCAGCTATCCAAACTCTCTTCTCCTTTCACCAATCAGCCCGGCAGATGTTGTGTCCATCATACACTCTCTAAAATCCAAGGCAGGGAACACCAGTGAAATTCCGTCCATTGTATACAAGAGCGCCTCCCATGCCCTTGCCCCACCCATAGATTTGTTCAACAAATCTATAGTGTCACACCTTCCCTGATATCCTCAAAAAAGCAAGAGTAACGCCAGTCCATAAAGGAGGCAATCCGGCGGACATAAACAATTATAGACCAATATCAAATCTACCCATTCTATCAAAAATATTTGAAAAAATTATTTACAAACAGCTCTATTCCTACCTCGTAAAATTCAACATATTCAGCCCCTGCCAGTTTGGCTTCCGGTCCCAAAAAAGCACCAACGATGCAATCATTAGTCTCCTTGACGTAATCTACTCAGCCCTTGACAAAAATGAGTTTCCGATTGGACTCTTCATTGACCTAAGAAAAGCCTTTGATACTGTTAATCACAACTACCTCTTACTTAAACTTCAGCATTATGAAATCCGAGGCCTTGCCCTTGACTACATCCGATCCTATCTTAGTGACAGACACCAATATGTTACCATCAATGAGACAACTTCTTCCACTCTACCTATTACCGTTGGAGGGCCACAGGGCAGTATCAAAAAATCAAAATCAAAATGTTTATTTAGGTAAGGTACATACATACAAGTGATTGTACAGAGTGATGGAGTTATAGATCGGGCTATTCTTATATATCTACGTCTAGCTTCCAAGACAAGCACGTTATTACTTGATTGCAAACTGTTTATTGCTCGTAGTGAGGAAAGGGAGTCAGAAATAATTAAGCTGTCTACTTCAGTATTGTCAATAATTTCGAGTGCTACCAGTATCGCTACCAACTCGGCTTGCATAGTGGACGCCCAGTTACTAATTCGGATATTCCTTTCAATTGTGCTGCCATTCATGCCGAAGGACGATCCTGGAAACAAGCTATGTATGCTTTTCTCAGGAACTACCGTGCAACACCGCATGGAACACTGGGCAAGTCGCCTGGCGAACTTTTATTTGGACGTCCTATGAGGATCTCACTACCTGTCATGCCAGCCGAGGTAATGGATAAATGTCTCGCTCAGAAGGATGCACTAGCCAAGGGCAAAATGAAAATTGCTCATGATCAACATGCAAAGGAACAATTCATAAAGGTTGGAGATACTGTTCTTGTTAAAAAGAAAAAAAAGAGGGAAAGTTAGATATGCCGAATAATACAAAACCATATAAAGTGATTAGTGTAAAAGGAACTATGGTAACAGCGAGTAATAGAGATCATAGTATAACACATAATATGGCTTATTTCAAAGTGATTCCAACTAGTGTAGAAAATGATGAAGTGCAAAGTCGTGCAAAATAAAAAGAAAAAATGAATTATAACAAGATAAACAATTCATCGAGGGATATTCTTGTACTTAAGGACTCTCGTCCTAAACGTCATGTTAAACGCCCTACACGATTTGATGATTAATTGTGTTCCTATGTAATGCAAAGTATTTACTTGTTGTGCTGAACTAAATTTAATATTGTTTGAATAATGCAGATCTCTCATTCAATATTTTGTAACTTTGTATTACAGTTTATTTCATTTTTGTTTAACATTGCATTTGTATTTTTAACATTGAAATCCTTTGTGGTAAAGATTAAGTTGTTTAAATTCTTTGTGTGCTTAATTAATGTTAAATGTATGCAATATCTCTTGATATGTTAATAACTTACTTTGTGTCAATAACTTTACTTTGTGCTACAAGCATGGTAAACATCCTGTATTCATTCTTTTTAAAGAAAAGGAGGGATGCCATGTTTATAGAAAATGGTACCATCCGTTTTCTATGTGCGGCGGCTGAGACGCCAGAGAGAGAAGGTAAACAAAGCATACAGGACGCTACCAGCTTGGAAGCACCTTGAGTATAATAATATCATACCGTCACTCCAAGCTGGATTCCGACCGCAATGCTCCACGCTAGATCAAATACTCTGCCTCGAACATGAAATCCGCACCTCTCTCAGAAACAGTAAATATTGTCTTGTTGTCTACCTAGACCTCAAAGGAGCTTTTGATAGCATTCCTCATACTTGCCTCCTCGCAAAGCTTGCACGTTTAGGCGTACAGGGAAGATTACTTCTATGGTTACGGTCCTATCTCACAAACAGGACCTCCAAAGTCTATATACAAGGCGAGTTTTCCGATGGCATCCCAATACAAACAGGTGTCCCACAAGGCTCCATACTAAGCCCAACCCTATTTGCCGCATTCTTAGCAGATTTGCCTAACACCCATCCTGTTCACCTCTCTGCGTACGCCGACGACTTAACATTGTATTATTCAGACAATACCCTACCTAATACAGTCTCAACATTGCAAACAGCACTGGACCACCTCATAGATTGGACTCAACAATGGGGCCTTCAAGTTAGTACTACCAAAACCTGCTATCAGATTTTCACTAAAAAAAGGCTACTTCCTCTACCCACCCTCACAATACACAACACTCCCATCCAACACGTACGAGAACATAAATATCTTGGCATGCGCTTAGACTCCCCCTTACTTACCTGGAAAGCACACATCCAACACCTTAAACAGACGACACAACCCCGACTCGCCATACTTAAAGCCCTCACTGGCACCACCTGGGGAGCACACCATGAAATCTTGCTCCGTTTCTATACAACCTACATTCGCAGCCAACTAGACTATTGTTGCCAAGCATATGCGTCGGCGGCGCCTACTAACCTACAGAGCCTCGAGGTCATACAAAATAATGCCATGCGACTTATATGTGGCGCAATGCGTTCAACTCCAATCCTCGGACTTTACGGGGAAACAGGCCTCCCAAGCCTAGCCACCAGACGAGACATTATGTGTGCCAACTATCTGTCACTCTGTACCACTGCTCACCAGACACACCCATACAGATCAAAAATTAACCCAACAGTTAACCCACGTAACCCCCGCTCCCCAACCATTCACTCGCAACCTTTCCTCACACGGGCTACAAATAACCTCAATATAGACCTCTCCCTACTCCAAAACTGTGAAACCCAACTTCCTGTCCCCCCTATTCCACCCTGGCTTTATACAACTCCTAATACAGCAATACAACTCGAAGACAACATTCCAAAATCTGCACCAAACTCAGCCATAGCCTCAGTCTTCGCCTCAACAATGAAAATTGCTACCCAAATACCACAGCGATTTACACAGATGATCTCGCATTATCATGAACAACGTACCCTCGGTCACTAGCGCTGTATGGATACCGGAATACCATCTCAAGCAGGGATGGCGGTTACCGAACCAACTATCTATTTTCACAGCTGAATTATATGCCTTGTATCAAGCTCTCCAAATCATCACAACACTACCAGTTGGGATATATACAATCTGTAGTGACTCCAAGAGCGCGATTCAAGCAATTACGTACTCTTCGAAAACATGCAAGGAGATTGTCTACCCATGCCTTCAACTTCTTCACAAACATCAATTGAACGGTTATGACACCTCTATCCAATGGGTCCCAGCACACTGTGGTATTCTCCATAATGAACTTGTAGACCAACTAGCCAAAGCGATGCACAACACCCTCACCTTACCCATCATCCAATTCCCCATGTTGCACGTAAAGGAGCCTTCAAAGATACCATCTCCCAGGATTTTGCAACAAACTGGAAAACGTTATGCTCACCTTTGCACTATGGGTCCATTAAAAAGAAATGGGGAACTTGGAAACATGTCCGATATAAAAGCAGAGAAATTGATATAACGATGACCAGATTAAGGCTGGGACATACCAAACTAGCAGCACACAGCTCTAAGTACAGAACAGACATCAATGAACTCTGTACTCACTGTCAGCTGCCTGAAACAGTCGAACACTATCTCATGCACTGCTTCCGACATCATAGCGCCAGAGTAAATTTCAAACAAGTCTTTATCGCACTTAAAATACCCTTCACCATCGAGCACATATTAGGAGGTGGAGACCACTCGTTACAAGAAAAAATACAAATAGTCAAAGCACTGGCTAAATATCTGCAGTCGACCAACAAATTGGGACACATCTGACCCGTGCCGCATTTAT
>WNGS01008051.1:21160-33654 GCA_020271785.1 Procambarus virginalis
TCGAATATTTGCTCGAGAGTGAGAAACTCAGTTTTATAATGTGAATATATTTCTGCTAAGATAATTTGAGGTAATTTCCTCTGCAAAAGTAACTTGATTGACCATTCTGAAGCTGGTACATCAACTTTAGTACCTAAGGCCTTCACTAGAGACTCTGCTTCTAGACTGAAGCTTTGAAGTGAGTCTGGTCTGTTACTTGGTGCATTCAGATCTAGCAATTGGTAATAAAGGTTAGCTATACTTAACTCCTGATTGCAATAATTCAACTTCAGCAGTTTGATAGCTTCCTCATAATTACTCTCAGTGAGAGCTAAGTTATTTATAACCTTTTTAGCTTCCCCTTTGAGAAGACTAATCAGGTATGAAAATTTAGAAATTGGGTCAAGATAAGACCTGTTATGGATATGAACTTCAAATGAAGTCCAAAATGTGTCCCAATTTTCTTCATCCAGCCCTGCAAATGTAGGTAAGTCTAAAGTAGGTAGACGAACCTCAGGTAATTGATTACTGGATTGAGACATAGTAGAATTTGTATTGGGTTGATGGTTTACTATACTGGATAGTACATCAAATTTATCTTGAGTCTCATCTTCGTGTTGCGAAATATTTGCTACAATTTGATCTAATTCCTCTAGATCAGTTTCAGTAGCATTCAGTGAGTTAAGATAAGACTGACTTGCTGATTTAACTTGATCAAACTTAAGATTAGCTACTCTCACTGATGATTCTAGTAGATAGTAATCAATGGGAGTTGCCTTGGACAAATCATCAGACTTATTGATTAGTCTAGTTAAATGGCCTTTGAGGCCAATATAGGTTCTCCTTAATTGCTCAGGAGTAGCCATGTTAGCTTTAAGTCCAAATTCCATAGGACTTGATTGAATATTACTAATGAAGCTGGGAAATTTGTTCATTAGTTGATAATTAATATTGAGTATAGCCTGAGTTCTGGCTAAAATAAACTCTACCTCACTTTGAGGTTAAATGTCCCTACCTAACAAGTATATAGCTAAAGATTTTGAGTGGTGTCTGCATGTCACCATTAACTTTCGTCCGGCTAGCCCATCATTATCACCATTAGATGTAATGGTGAACATACAGCAACACTCAAAACCACACACAAAAATAATGAATACACAAATAATTGATATGGGTACACTCTAATCAGAGTTACTGTAATGTTGAATCCCACCCTTGCTAGGGTCAGCACAAAAATGTATAATGTATGTACTACTCATTAGTACAGGACTAATTGTAAGAATTTCTTGGGTTGTATCCAGTTCTAAGAGACCAAAATGTTGTTTTGGTTTCTGAGAACAGATACAGTTTAATGGTAATTGGTATGTAACTAGTTCGATAAGACCAAAATGTTGTTTCAGTCTGAGAACTGATATAGATTAATTGATTAGTAATCATCCGGTTCGAAAAGGACCAAAATGTTGTTTTGGTGCTTGAGAACCGATATAGTGAAATATTAATTGGCATCCGGTTCGAAGAGACCAAAATGTTGGGTATCTGGGGCTTGAACTCAGAAAATAAATTGTTTAATTGTTATATTAAATTAATCGAAGGACCACCCGCTTTTGAGAAAAGAGGGAAAACAAATGAAATTGATCATTAGAATGACACCAGAGAACCAGTGTCTATGGAAAAACATTCAATGAATATTCACTTGAAAATAATGAAGACTGTAATTATTAATTAAAGTCAAAGCCTCAAATATCAACATTGGGGGGTTATTTCTAGAAATTCATATATATCTAGGAACCAGTGTGGTTCGTCACTAGTTCATTATGCATTGGTATTATGGTAAATCTAACTACAACATATGTAAATATATAGTAATCAAATTATATTCATTTCAGATCATATTATAGAAGCAATAATTAAATTGAAAAAATTTATAAGAAAAAATGGGTCTTAGCTGTAAGACGATTTCTAACGCCAGTTCATCACTCGTCCTCGTGATCACAGAATCCCCATAGATAAATGACTCGAGGTAAATAACCCGATGGATGACAATCTTGCTGGCGTCTCAAATACACGCTGTAATACAAGAAATATAAAGTAGCAATTGACTAGGCTACAAAATTGTGCTCATATATTCATGAACTGAACTGAGTGATAAATATTACTAACGTTTGGTTGTGATTATATATTCTTCCTAACGACAAACTACTCACTAAGGCTCTAAACTATTCTGATGCATCCGATTAGAAAGAAAAACCTGTGAGCGTAACCGAGTACTAAGGTTTGCCGAGAGGAGCGTCTGCTGGACTCAGTGTTCACTGCTGTGCACACTTATTCACTGCCCGGGTGGTAATTGTAGACGCTGGGTTCACTATTGAGGCACTAGAGAACACTGGCAAGTAAATTCCACTTATTAATTGAGTGTCGACGTAATTCTTATCGACAAGAATTCTCAATTAATGCCATGTGCTCCACCACGCTGTCTCGTGTGCGTGCCTTGTTGTTGTCGTAATAATGGCGTAATGGCGTCTCCGCCCTCCCCGCTCTCGCATTCACCACGGAAATTATTAAACACAAACTATTCTTTCCCGCGCAATTATGGATGAAAATGCGATAATATGAACTGGGTTGAAATTATAGGGAATTAATAATTATAATATTCTCGATAAATGCTCTCTAGCGAGAAATGGAGATAATATTCATACTTCTCCAGAGCATTCAAACGTAACAGAATAAAAACTGTTACTGAATAATTTTAATTAATAACTCTTGATTTACATTATCAGGAGTAATATTATCAGCAATATGCTCAGATTAATTTATATTAACACTATGGTTAGTGGTGTTAAGAGCTACTGCAAATGTAAGTTAATATTAATTTATCATAAGATAATAATGGATGATAAGTGTTGGAAATTTCCAACAATACTCATGTGCAAGAGTTATCAATTCGACCCTCTTAGTATGACGTAAGTTCCCTATTTCACTTTCTGGATCTGCCTTGAAAGTTTGGATACGAAACATGGTGAAAAATGGCAAATAAATGAGACACGAATATACTGTGAGAATATGGTGAATGTCAGAAACAGGAAACGTGGCAACTGATACCTATCCTGTGGAATTTTTAATAATTAAAGTTAATTCAAGATGGTAAATGAATAAGGTCGCAGGAAATCTTGTACCTGGTACTCACTGTGGGAGGATAAAGGCAAGAAAATCCTACTAATTAGTTGAAACTGAGTTTCAAAAGACAAGTGAAACACTAAATGGTTCCAAAATAAATGAGGTAGTACAAAAATGTAGTCATACCTTGCCGAGTCACTATAGAACATAAGCAAGGTACCCACTGAAATTGAATATGGTACTTACAGAATTAGCGACTTTTGTGCTCAAAAGTAAGAAAGCTAATTCCCTACGTTGAGTAAGTACCATCAATTCTGACCGACGAGTAGGGGTGCGAGTGTCAACTGGTGACGAGAACTATCGGCGAGGTCCCATCTCGCCAATTAAAGTCCGTGCGAGAGGAACTTTGGCCCTCTTTATCCTCCTAGAGTCGGATTGCAGAAATTAGGTGCTTTTGACCCGGAGACAGACCACAGTACCAGGGTACCTATGTGATAATCTGTCAAAAATGTGAGAAATATCTGAGGGACAAAAGATGTTAAACACGGATAATAACATGGAAGGGGGAGACGACCAATTATGAGCATGACTGCGGCCTACAGTCACCACGTAATCCAAAGTTGTCTCAAACTCACCATATGCTACTCCCGTAATGCACAATATACACAGCACCATATAAATACTAAACGTGATTAATGGAAATATTGAAAGCAAGGGAATGAAAGCCAAGTACGCTTACCACAATTACCAATACCTGAGTGCAGCTCCTAGGACAGGCCCCCAATTATATGTGACGGTAACGTGTTGGAAATGGTGGTCGGCAGTCTTCCAAATGGCAGATGTCAATGCTGGGTCACATATATGTAAGTTATAAAAAAAAGAGAAAAAAAAAGAATGACTGCTTGTCTGATAATCTGTGGTAAGGTAAGGTAAGATACACGAAAACACAAAAGATAAATAATGACATTTAATAAATCTAAAAAAAAGCAAAGTAAAATAAAGACAATTTCTTGGCTGAATAACGTGACTGTATAACAAATGAACAAGAAATAACATAAAAGTAAATTACGTTAACCGGAGAGCAATATGGAACACAAGGGAAATATATAATAAACAATATATAATAATGGTGCTGGGAATATATGCGCTAGCTATAAGCCTCTACTTGATCACACGAGGTGAGTCAAATAGGTGTTCATAGCATGAGAGCACGAGATATTCTGACTAGTAGAGCTGCCAGTGATGCTGAAGTTGCCTTGGCGAGGAAGGTGATTGGCGTAGAACTGAAGTGGTGAGTTCTCGAACGGCCAATGAGAATGCAGGGAGGCTGGTCACAGGTAGTTTGGCAGTTGAAGGGTTCGGCGCGTCGACCAGGTGTGCAGGAATGGGGGGAGGAGGAGTTGCAGGTGCGTGTGGCTGTCTTGATATATACGTTTAGGCCACTGTAAAGCGTATCTTGAGTATTATGTAGAACGTGATGAAGGAAGAGAAGGGCAGGCTAAATCTCTGGGAAGAGATTATCGTCACAACTCTCCCCCGAATCCTGCGGTTCTGGTGTAGTCACGTTCACGGGAGGTAGAGTGGTATGTGGAGCTGCCTCTACCTCATGAACTCTGGAGAGGGCGTCGGCGATGATGTTATCAGGCCCCTTGATGTAACAGATCTTTATATTGAAGCCTTGAAGATATAAAGCCCATCGCAACAGACATTAGTTATTGAATTGGGCTTGATGTAGGAATCTTAGAGGGTTGTGGTCCGAATAGATGGTAGTGGACCTAGCACCTTGCAGATATGGTGCAAAGTGTTGCAAGCTCAGGACGATGGAAAGAAGTTCTTTCTCGATAGTGCTGTAGTTTTTCTGATGAGGCTTCAGCTTGTAGCTATAATAGCTGACAGGTAGAACCTCCTCGCCTCGTTGCTGCATTAAGACACTCCCGATGCCGGTACCACTGGCGTCGACGTGGAGGATGAAAGGCTTCTTGGTATCTGGTGAGGCGAGAATAGGATTAGAACAGAGGAGGAATTTGAGTTGTTCGAAAGCAACGGTTTGCTCCCTGGTCCAATTATACTGTTGCTTGGAACTGGTTAAGTTGATTAAAGGTGTTGCAACAGTGCTAAAGTTCCTCACAAACCTACGGTAATAGGAAGCAAGACCAAGGAAGCGCAGGAGCTGCTTCCTGGTAGTAGGCTGTGGATACTCTCTGATGGCTTGAGTGTGGATATTTAACGGAGCTAGGCTGCCACTCCCTATAACATGACCCAGATACCGCACTTTACCTTTGGCAAAAGTGGACTTGCCCAGATTGATGGTGAGGCCGGCTTTCAGGAGCTTGGTGAACAATCATTGCAGCTGGAGCAGGTGTTCGGTCACAGGGAGACCTGTGACCGGCCTCCCTGCATTCTCATTGGCCGTTCGAGAACTCACCACTTCAGTTCTACGCCAATCACCTTCCTCGCCAAGGCAACTTCAGCATCACTGGCAGCTCTACTAGTCAGAATATCTCGTGCTCTCATGCTATGAACACCTATTTGACTCACCTCGTGTGATCAAGTAGAGGCTTATAGCTAGCGCATATATTCCCAGCACCATTATTATATATTGTTTATTATATATTTCCCTTGTGTTCTATATTGCCCTCCGGTTAACGTAATTTACTTTTATGTTATTTCTTGTTCATTTGTTATACAGTCACGTTATTCAGCCAAGAAATTGTCTTTATTTTACTTTGCTTTTTTTAGATTTATTAAATGTCATTATTTATCTTTTATGTTTTCGTGTATCTTACCTTACCTTACCACAGATTATCAGACAAGCAGTCATTCTTTTTTTTCTCTCTTTTTTTTTATAACTTACATATATGTGACCCAGCATTGACATCTGCCATTTGGAAGACTGCCGACCACCATTTCCAACACGTTACCATCACAATATATATATATATATATATATATATATATATATATATATATATATATATATATATATATATATATATATATATATATATATATATATATTGGTATATTTTGGTAGCAGTCTTTCCTGTAGACATGTATTATTAAATATGACCGAAAAAGTAAGATTAATAATTCTAACACGAATTTTCTCTATTTCCTTATGTTTCTTTTTACTGCTGATGGTAAATGAAAAATCAATTCTCCAAAATTCATTTTTATTTCTTGTCTGATGCAACACTTGAGCGCGTTTTGTAAAACTTATTACATTTTCAAAGACTTTAGTTTATCAACACACAACTTATGCCTGAAACAACATTGGCTCTTATACCTGCATTTGGGTGAGATGATGTAATACAATAGAGGGGTGAAAAACAAACTTTCAACAAAACACAGAACACAGAATAATGGATATAGAAGTTGGGTACAAATAGAACTGCAGAAGGCCTATTGGCCCATGTTTCTTGATGTTTCTATATTGGAGCGGAGTCTTGAAGTGGGTAGAATATAGTTGTGCGTTAATTGGCTGTTGATTGCTGGTGTTGACTTCTTGATGTGTAGTGCCTCGCAGATGTCAAGCCGCCTGCTGTCGCTGTATCTATCAATGATTTCTGTGTTGTTTGTTAAGATTTCTCTGGTGATGGTTTGGTTGTGGGAAGAGAATATGTTCCTTAATGGAGCCCAAACGGACAGTTCCATTTGAATTGACACGATACCGTCTGTCACACACGTGACAGTTTCCTCTTGGGTGGTCATCTTCTTGGCTGGAAAGAGGCTGTGTGTCAGGTGCGACATGTGCCATGCCTAGATGTGATGACGCCTGGCTGCCCACTGAGTGCACCTCTCCTTCCCAGGTGGAGAGTAACACGGCAAGTATTACCCTCCTGGGGGAGTTGGGCATGGCCTGGGCACCGTGTGTGGGTAGGCTGTGTGCTGATGGGCGGCTGGCTGGGTCGGGCGCAGGTAGTAGGGTGGGGGAAGACGGCGGGCGGGGGTGGTGGAGGGGGGGGCACGCGAGGGAGGCCACCATCACACTTGTTACACACTGTCAACACTCGGGGAAATCACACTTGTTACACACTATCAACACTCGGTGAAATCACTAGTGCACTTTGTTTTTAACACTACACTCACCGATTTGCTTATGAACGCACTAACTTTCCACTAAGATCACTGTAGGCAGCTCGAGAGCCTACCCCATCACTCCCCCCTCCCCCCTCCTGGGGGCTGGTGGGTGGCGGCACTGAGACGGCGGCAACCCTCCGCTCACCCTGACCCATACACTGCACCTGCCTCGCCATACACAAAGCTCAGACAACGCACCTTTCTACGTTCATTGTGTTGGAATGAAGGAGATACGGTTCTTCTTGTCACCCCCGGGGCCTTCAGCAGGTATTCATACCTACATGGTCAAGTCTTGGCTGGCTCAGGCATCGTGATCCACGTTGAAATTGGTTCAAGTGTAGGACCTTGCTCACCACGTATTATATATATATATATTATATATATATATATATATATATATATATATATATATATATATATATATATATATATATATATATATATATATATATTGTGACGGTGTTCCCCCCCTTCTAATTCTCCCACGCCTGCTGTAAGAGTCATGTCCACTATTCCCGAGCGTTCTCTACATTGCAGGCAACAATTGAACATATGTGGGAGAGAACAGTATTCTCGAAGAGCCGAGAAATTTGCGAAAATGTACATTTTGGCCTGTGGGATAGGCCCTTTAGGGAGCCAATATGGCGCTGGCAAGTCTGTTCTCCCGCCAAAACTGTGTGACGTCAGTGGCGCCAGATTGGTCACCGTCAGCGACATGGCACTGGGAGCCAATGAAAACCAACTTTGGGAAAAGTGACGTCACATAGGCATGGGGGTCCGCCGTGTTGGCGCCAGGCGATATCAGTCTTTCACGACACGTCCGAGAGGTAGGACGCGCGATCGGTCATCCTGTCAGAGTGACGGATTTACCGAACTCCGGTGGATTTAAGCGTCTCCAGTTGTTGGCACGCACTCTGTGAGGTCTTCCTGCAACCCAGAAGTGGCTCAGATAAGGAATTGACAGAATATTGAGCAACAAGTGCTCAGGGGACAGGTGCGTTGCAAGAAGTGGGCCGGGCATCGACGTGTGTCGTCGTTGGCAGTTCACCAGTATAAGAGACAGCTTAGTGGCCGGGCCACCCACCGTGAGTGAACCGGGTTGACAGCCTTGTCAACCAGGTTGAACGTGTGATCGACGATCCTGTCAAGTTTGACAGTAACCCCACCTTCGTGGAACCCTACGAGTCAACAGTTGGATGCAAGCACGTCGAGAAGTCTTCCCAAATACCTAGCGATATATCTAGACGACGAGGGAATTGACAGTGTTGTGAGCTTCAAGTGCTCTGAAGTCGGGTGCTGTGCGTGTGAAGCTTAAGCAGCATCGTCTGGTACGGCTGGTAACTTCACAGTGACTTCGTAGTGGTGAGAGGCAGTTCCTCTGGGAGTACAGTGACAAGGACTAATTGGGAAACGTACGACGACCGCCGAGACGTAGGCTGGCTGCCGTAGTTGGGAGGAAAGTTGACGGCCAGGAGACCGACTTCAACCCTGCGACGTACTGTAGAGGAAGGAGCACGGACCTGCTGTGTACAGAAGCGGCGAGACGCGACATCCTAAGGCGTGGGCTTGTGTTTCTGGATGGTGAACGAGGCGAGAGCCTGGACCAGGAGCTACAACCCAACTGTCATCCTAGGATAGGTGAAGTAGGTGTTTACAGTTACCCTCCCATTTCCCCTTTAGTTAGCTATATATATTCTTGTCAGGATATTTTATATGTCGTGAGCAAGTCTCACTTGAGTTTAAGTCACAGAGAGCACAGTATGTGGTGAGGCTGCCCAGAGCGCTCACAGTATCAGTTTACATATATATCTATGTGTGGGTGTGTGCAAGCACCAAGATTCATCAGAGAATTTACTGTGACTATTATTAATCTACAGTGAGTATTATTATTATATATATTGGTAGTAAACCAGATATTGGTGTATTGATCTCTATAATCTATTGATATAAATGCCTGTGGATTGATCTCTATAATCTATTGATATAAATGCCCGTGTGTTGATCTCTATAATCTATTGATATAAATGCCTGTGTATTGATCTTGATGATATATATATATATATATGCCTGACATTTGATTACTGATTTATATATGACATGCCTGTGTACTGAATAATATCATATACGTGAGTGATTGCCAGTGATATCTCTTTAAGAGAAAGTATAGATATAAAGAAAAGTTCAGTGATCAAGTGAGTGCATTCACAGTAAATATTATTAAGAATAGAGTAATCTTTTGGTACGGTGAAAAGTCACTGTGAGAGTATTGTGAATAAGATGTTGATCGTGAGGCCAGTGAAATCATAAGTAAGCCATGTGAACGTTGAATAGTGTTTTGGAAAAAGTTAAATAAACGGGGATCGTGACAATTAGAAAACAAGTACTAGTCTGTTCCCACGATCGCGAGGGTCCCGGTCAGCTGACATTCTGACAGGTGACACGTGCCGATGTTACCATATCGGTGCGCTCTAGAATATTATGCTATGAATGGAGCAATTGTCATATATTAATCCTGATACATTGATGCATATATATTTCTCGTTGTCTTTTAAGTAAAATACCAAAACTCTTTGGTGTTTGATATCATCCCCTCCATTTATCTTGTGACCGTGTAATGAAGTAAAGTAGAGTGACCTGCCTGATACCATATTATTGGAATTTGCTCTTGCCACAATTACACCTGACCACTGCAGTGTTACTGGACACAAAAAAACCAGTTGGCGACCTTGAAGGCTGTGTAAGAGTTCGGTGTCGGGGCGGGCCACAGATTGAGGGAACGATCTGTGCCCTCACTCATCTTATAATCTAAAGGCCGGTTGTGAGATCGACTGGGATACTCTCCGAGGCCAGCAGTGGAGCCTAGAGGATTGAGGGAAGACCCGCCGAACGACGGTGAGTAAGGGTTATTGTTGGAGCAACCACCTGGAAAGGAGATCCAGTCTACTGTTGCTTTAACCCTTCTATAACGAGAACACCGTGAAACCCCGACAATATATATATATATATATATTATATATATATATATATATATATATATATATATATATATATATATATATATATATAATATAATATTAGGGGTACCACCTCTGTGCAATTGCAGGGACCACATCCTCGAAGAAGAAAACAAAGAGCATTCAGAGAAGATCTTGTGGATTCTCACCGAATACTTAATTCTTTTTTCTCCTACCACCCCTATTATTTTTTGTATGTTTGTTTTATTTTATGCAATGCTACAGTTTACAGAGAACACACACACACACACAAATATATAACAATTAAACAATCAGCGTTCGAAGACCTCGTCCAGCTCTTGGAGGTTGGGTGCGTACCCAGGATACAGCACGCATTTCCCTCTGCACGCGACACTGAGGCGCTGAAACAGGAAACTGGCTGCTCGTGGGTCTCTAGTTTTCCCAATGAGTTCCTCACCACCCTCCTTTAAAAACTTGAGTGCACATTTACCCCAGGCGCCCAGAGTCTCTGAGCCTATCGGCACGAACCTGTAACAACGTTCTAGGTCTCTGTACTTGTGGATTTTCTGGGTCTCCCTGAAGGTGGCTGCCCCACCTCCCTCCGCTGAGCTGTAACGTAAATAGGTATCAGCCAATGTAGATGCACAGGTGTAATCCCACACGACCTGTTTACCTTCCCTCCATGGCTGCAGGGTGACTCCAGCTGGGCGTTTTTGGCTGTTGTCAGGTCTGCACAACTGGGGTTCCCTTTGTGCTGGTCACCCAGCTGTAGCCAAACTTCTCTTGATGATGTCATTGACTGCCTCGTGTCTGGCAATCTTTCCTGTGTCTTACGACAGATGAGACCATGGCTGCCGTATTGGTCTGCCCGTGCCTGGCCGCAAATACACCGGTGCTCGGTGGAGATAGGGGCGGCAAGGCGCAGAGCAACACCAATACTTAGGGCCCGATGATCCAGGCGGTGCCCAAGGCGGAATTAGGGACTGCCAACAGGAAGTCCCCAGCATGGGGGGCTTGCACAGCTAGGAGACGCGCTCTGTCCTTCTGAGAAGCTACGTCCAGCAATGCTTTGGCGATGTTCTCCACTATGGGGCTATCCCATTTGCCTGTTTACCGTCGTTTGGACAAGTTGGTCGGGTGTGTGAGTTGGCGAGTGTGTCCCACCGACCAGCTCCTTCCGCAAATTTGGGATCACGAATCCCAATGGAGTTCCTTAGGTATTCTGGTAGTATTCCTTCACTAATTCACTTGTAGCACTGGTCGAGGATAAGAATGCCGGCAATGTATATATATGTATATGTACTATATGTATATATAGTATATGTACTATATGTATATATATGTATATGTACGACAATGTATGTATATGTAATGTATGTTTGTTTGAAAAATTTTCCATTAAAACTAAAATAATTGTCTTTTATACACATTTGATAAGTTTTTCTTTAGTCTTTATTGCAGACCAATAAAGTATTAGAACTTATCAAATTGTGTATAAAAGACAATTATTTAGTTTTAATGGAAAAATTTTCAAACAAACATTTGGAATGGCGATGGGCAATCCTATTTCCCCGTTTTAAGTAATTTGTATATGGAATTCTTCGAAACAAAAATCTTATCCAGTATTATCCCGGCTAATGTAGTTTGGTTTAGGTATGTTGATGATATTTTGTGTTTATGGCCGTGTGACAAAGACCATATAGTTTTTCTAATGAACTCAATTTTTTGGTACCTTCAATAAAATTCACTTGTGAGACTGAGGTGAATGATGGTATGCTTCCGTTTTTGGACATTATGATTCATAGAGTCACTAGAAAGTTCAAATTTAATGTGTATAGGAAACCTACCAACGTGGGGTCGTATGTTCATTTTTATTCGAATCATCATAGTAAAGTTAAACGGGCAGTATTTTCAGGAATGTTTCTACGAGCTTTGAGGGTGTGCAGCCCTGAGTTTTTTGATGAAGAGATTGCTATAATATATGAAATCGGGAAGAGTTTACAATATCCTAAGAGGTTTTGGATTTCTCGTTTGAACAAGCCAGCGTACGTTTTATAATCACATCCTAAGGCGAAACCAGAATTATTAACTCATTGGTTGTACCTTATGCGAGTGGACTTGAAAATTGTTTGATTTTTAAGAAACTTAATATAAATTTGGTGTTCACTAATAGTACGATCAAATCCAATTTAATAAAAAACTCCCCTGATACAGCAGGTTGCGTGTATTCAATTCCCTGCAATGATTGTGATTCTGTGTACCTTGGACAAACAGGAAAGTCCTTACAATTGCGGTTGTCACAACATGCTTATAGTATTAGAACTGCCCAAACGTCTAATGCATTGT
>WNGS01008053.1:15653-31597 GCA_020271785.1 Procambarus virginalis
CAGACAGGCAGGCGGAACGTCACCATCATCCATCACGTCCATAGAATCACCTTGGACACAGAGGGGCGGAATATCACTCTCCGGGAAAGAGTTTACCTGAGCATTTGCTTTCACGTCGCAAGCCGCTGCCAGATGACCTGGTAGACCACCATACCGATACCAGTTTCGGGGGTGACCTGAGTACACGCAGCAGAGTGTAAACCGCAATAGTGATAATAATGATGGGATGTCCCGTGCCAGGGACACCGTCAGTGTCCTGGTGCATGCAGTCCTGTACAGTTACCGGTGGAAACTTCATTCCGCCTCACGCTTAGCACCTTCACATACCACCCAAATAGCTGGGTTAACAACTTATACGACATTTCAAATAGTGCACCGCCACGTATGTGAATTTCACACTCAAGTTCACAACACGCACCGAACCTGCACCATCCGGCATAGGGAACGTGCAACCCTCACACCTATCAATGAACTGCAAGAACATCTCCGGTCGATCAAATTTCACCACAACACGACGATTTTAAATCAACTGTACACCTACCATGTTGGTCATCGGCAAACATACCACATCAACCAGTTCAATGCCTCAGTGGGTTAAAGGTCTCACGACTTCTAACCTTTTTTTTGTACATTCAGTATGGTCTAGTTGGTTTAGCACTGGATACGCTGGCTGAGATCTTCGAACAGTGATTGTTATGTGAGTGCTCAGTGAGAATCCACAAGGTCATCTCAGGATACTCTTCATTCTCCGAGATTATGGGTCCGTGTATAATATACATATATTATATTATATATATATATATATATAGATATATATATATAATATATATATATATATATATATAAATATATATAAATATATATAATATATATATATATAATATATATATATATATATATATATATATTGTGACGGTGTTCCCCCTCTTCTAATTCTCCCACGCCTGCTGTAAGAGTCATGTCCACTATTCCCGAGCGTTCTCTACGTTGCAGGCATCAATTGAACATATGTGGGAGAGAGCAGTATTCTCGATGAGCCGAGAAATTCGTGAAAGAAGAACATTTTGGCCTGTGGGATAGGCCCTTTAGGGAGCCAAAATGGCGCTGGCGAGTCTGTTCTCCCACCAAAACTTTGTGACGTCAGTGTCGCCAGATTGGTCACCGTCAGCGACATGGCACTGGGAGCCAATGAAAACCAACTTTGGAAAATGTGACGTCACATAGGCTGGGGGGTCCAGCCGTAGCGGCGCCTTGGCGCAATCAGTCTCACACGACGCGTCCGAGAGGCAGGACGTGCGACCGGTCATCCTGTTTGAGCGACGGATTACCGAGCTCCGGTGGATGTAAGCGTCTCCTGTTGTTAGCGCGCACTCTGTGAGGTCTTCCTGCAACCCAGATGTGGCTCAGATAAGGAATTGACAGAATATTGAGCAACAAGTGCTCCAGAACAGGTGTGTTGCAAGAAGTGGGCCAGGCATCGTCGCGTGTGACGTCCATGGCAGTCCACCAGTATAAGAGACAGCTTAGTGGCCGGGCCAATCCACCGTGAGTGAATCGAGTTGACCACCTTGTCAACTTGGTTGAACGTGTGATCGACGATCCTGTCAAGTTTGACAGTAACCCCACCTTCGTGGAACCCTACGAGTCAACAGTTAGATGCAAGCACGTCGAGGAGTCTTCCCAAATACCTAGTGACATGCCTAGACGACGAGGGAATAGACAGTGAGGTGAGCTTCAAGTGCTCTGAAGTCGGGTGCTGTGCGTGTGGAGCTTAAGCAATATCGTCTGGGACGGCTGATAACTTCACAGTGACTTCGTTGTGGTGAGAGGCAGTTCCTCTGGGAGTACAGTGAAAGGGACTATTGGGAAACGTGCGACGACCGCCGAGACGTAGGCTGGCTGCCGTAGTTGGGAGGAAAGTTGACGGCCTGGAGACCGACTTCAACCCGGCGACGTACTGTAGGGGAAGCACGGACCTGCTGTGTACAGAAAGCGGCGAGACGCGAAAATCCTAAGGCGTTGGCTTGTGTTTCTGGAGGGTGTACGAGGCGAGAGCCTGGACCAGGAGCTACAACCCAACTGTCATCCTAGGATAGGTAAAGTAGGTGTTTACAGTTACCCTCCCATTTCCCCTTTAGTCAGCTATATAGATACTTGTCAGAATATTTTATATGTCGTGAGCAAGTCTCACTTGAGTCTAAGTCACAGAGAGCACAGTGTGTGGTGAGGCTACCCAGAGCGCTCACAGTATTAGTTTACATATATATCTATGTGGGTGTGTGCAAGCACCAGGATTCATTAAGGAATTTACTGTGACTGTAATTCATTTCCTGTGATTATTATTATTATATATATAGTAGTAAACCAGATTTGGTGTTAGGCTATGAGCCTAGAATTTATTGATATAAATGCCTGTGTATTGATCTCCAAGATTTATTGATATACATGCCTGTGTGATGATCTCCCTGATCTATTGATATAAATGCCTGTGTGTTGATCTCCATGATTTATCGATATAAATGCCTGTGTTGATCTCCATGATTATATATATATATATGCCTGTGATTCGATCAATGATTTATCTATGTACAAGCCTGTGTACGGAATAATATCATATACGTGAAGTGATTGCCAGTGATATATCTTTGAGAGAAAGTATAGATGTAAAGATAAGTTCAGTGATCAAGCGAGTGCATTCACAGTAAATATTATTAAGAATAGAGTAATCTTTTGATAAGGTGAAAAGTCACTGTGAGTGCATTGTGAATAAGATATTGATCGTGAGGCCAGTGAAATCATATGTATGCCATGTGAATGTTAAATACAGTGTTTTGCGAAAAGTTAAATAAACGGGGATCGTGGCAGAATTAGAAAACAAATACTAGTCTTTTCTCACGGGTGCTAGGGCCCTGGGTCAGCTGACTTTGACAGGTGACGCGAGGGGTCGCCGTGTGTTACCATTTGGTGCGTTCCGGATTATTTGTCATATTTGCTGCGAAGGAGCAGCTGTCATACTTTGTTCCTGATACATTGATGCATATATATTTCTCGTTGTCTTTTAAGTAAAATACCAAAACTCTTTGGTGTTTGATATCATCCCCTCCATTTATCTTGTGACCGTGTAAGGAAGTAAAACAGAGTGACTTGCCTGAGACTACACTATTTGAAATTGGTCTTACCACAATTACCACAATTACACCTCACCACTGCAGTGTTACTGGACACCTAAAAACACCAGTTGGCGACCTTGAAGGCTGTGTGAGAGTTCTGTGTCGGGGCGGGCCACAGATTGAGGGAACGATCTGTGTCTCCACTCATCTTACAACTTAAGGCCGGTTGTGAGATCGACTGGGGTACTCTCCGGGGCGTGCAGTGGAGCCTAGTGGATCGAGGGAAGACCCGTAGAACGACGGTGAGTAAGGGTTATTGTCGGAGCAACCACCTGGAGAGGAGATCCAGTCTACCGTTGCTTTTACCCTTCACTAACGAGAACCGTGTGAACCCCGACAATATATATATATATTGTGACGGGAAAATGTAGGAGTGTAGATATTCGGCAGTCTTCCTAATGGCTGGTGTCAATGCCTGTCACATTTACAAAAAAAAGAGACTGCTTGGCTGTTGTCTGTGGTAAAGTAAGGGAAGACACGCAAAACACATAGTATGAACAATGAAACTTTAATTAACAGGAAAAAAAATTAAACAAAGACAATCCCTTGGCTATGTACAGTGCAAACAAACAAGTCAAAAATATAACATAAAAATAAAGAATAGGGATAATTTACTCTAGGAATAATATAAAGACAAAAATGCAAAATGACAATAATATGTGCTGAGAATATGAGCGCTAGCTGAGAACTTCCACCGATAAACAGAGGACGTGTATCAGTTAGTTGTTCACAGCTTGAGAGCACAAGGATATTCTGACTTCAATGGCTGGTTCAAGCCCAGACATTGACTCAGGTAGAGGGCGCTGAGGTGACGAGGTGCAGGTGTGCAGTTGGGGGTCACCAATCAGAAGCAGGCAGGCTGGGAATGGTTGTTTGCTGGTTGACGACGGACGAACCGGCGTGGGGGGAGTGTGGAGTTGGGGGTAGTAGTGAAAAGTACGCCTAGAACCGTTCGCACCATCTGCCCAGATGGCTCTATGAGAGCCAGCTGAGCAGGTGGAGCGCAGGTGTCTAGTCGCAAAGGGTTTGGGGAATTTTTCTGGAAGTTGGGGGTTTCGGACGCGTGTGAGCGTCCGGTGTTTGGGTATGCGGTCAGAGAAGATGGGGGGGTCATGTGTTTGGGGGGGGGGGTAGGAGAGTATGTGAGCTATTGTTGTATGAGGTATGTGGATATGAGTGGAAGAGTAAATGAAATGTATGTTTGTTTGCCGTAGACTTAATGCTGTTTGTAGATAATATAGTTGATTTAAAGAAGAGAGTATGTATTGCTATGTAGAGGCTGTGTGTAAGTGTATGTGTAGGTGAGAGGGGTCCCAACATATGTTGATGAGGTGGGGGAGGGAGGGGCGAGGGAGTAGGGAGAGTGACGGGGACCTTCCCCCCCCGTCGGTTTGAGAGGGTTGGAGGGTCATTTGTGGTTTGTGGTTTTTAACAGGTCTCACTTGAGAGAGTTGACTTGTTGGGTATGGTGAGAATAGAGAGAGAGAAGAAGAAAGAAATAGAACAAGAGAAGAGAGAGAGAGAGAGAGAGAGAGAGAGAGAGAGATAGAGAGAGGAGAAGAGATAAGCGAGAAAGAGAGAGAGAGAGAGAGAGAGAAGAGGCGCTTAAGATGTGAATGAGATGTGGACAGCAGTTGGTGGAGAAGGTCTGTTTTATGTAACAATGCACAGGGCTGTGACCGAGCAGCAGGGACGGAAGTGCTCCATTAACCTTAAGCGTTTTTCAATGTCTTCAGAGTGGTCTGGGAGATGCTCACCCCAACAGGGCTCTCCCGCCACTGCGGATTCGTTAAGGAGGGGCGACGTTCTTACTTCCGTCAGCAGGACCTCACCTGCCACCATCAATCAACTTCTTATTTGTCCGGGATCGTTTCCCTTCCCTCACACACAAACACGCCATTAGTTCACTGCAAGTCTTCATTTAATAAACACCATACAGCTCCGCATCATGGAAAGACGAACCTTAACAGCTTGCATGAAATGCGGTGTGTTTATATTCCATCACCAAACCAAGTATGTTGTCTTCGTGCACAAGCTGTGAAAAACGGCCCTCGGTCATTACGACATCAAATGCAAGCAATGTCAACAGATTTTCTGTGATAATCGTGAGTGTTATTCTTATTTTAATATTCCACAGTTCATTTTATTGCACCCACAGGTGAAATATCGCATGAGTAAACTATAATCTCTCTCCTTATAGTGTGAGAATAATTACTCATTTGGCCATTAATTCCACACAGTTAATAACAAAAACAGGAACCTCTTTAAGCACCAATGTATATACCAAGCCCACCAACATAGGATTATGCCTGAACGGTAGAAGTGAGTGCCCCCAAAGATACAAAGCCAGTGTTCTCAATGCTTATATTCGTCGAGCGCTTACCCACTGCTCTGAATGGAGCAACGTGAGTAGAGAGTTTGAAAGAGTGACTCAGGTATTGGTGAACAATGGATATAGCAACGCGGAAATAAACGCTGCTATAAGAAGACACTTGGACCGTTGGTATAATCCAGAACCTAGAACAGAAACCACAATACCTCCAATAAAATTATATTACAAATCAACCATGCACAGTGAACATACAAAAGAGGAAAGAATAATGAAAGAAATAATCCGTAAAGGAGTAAAAAGCACTACTCCTAACCAAAACATAAACCTGACAATATTCTATAAAACCAAGAAGACTTCCGAACTCCTTATCAAAAACAGCCCGAAGCCGACAGAGAACCCTCTACAGCAGTCAAGCGTTGTATACATGTACACTTGCCCCCACGAAGGATGTAACCTTCAATCTAAGTACATAGGTATGACGTCGACTAAGCTGACGAGGCGTTTGACATGCCATCTTCAATCCGGTGCCCCTAGGAATCACATGAGACAAGCCCATGACATCACCCTAACAAGAGAAATGTTGAACAAGAATACATGCATAATAGACAGAACCCAAGATGCAAGAAGATTACAAATTCTTGAAGCAATTCACATAAGAACAGAACAACCTACCATGAACACCCAAATCACGGAACTATTTACTCTTCCCACAATGAGAGTAAGGACAAGACCAGAACATAACGATACCAACACAGAAGACAATGTTCAACATAACAGGCCAATTACACTGGATTAATCTTTGTATGTAGATGCCAGCTGCCTCGTATGGGCCAATAGGCCTTCTGCGGTTACCTCTATTCATATGTTTCACCCCATTTATCCCCTATGTATCCCCTATGTTTTCACCTTTATTGTCTTATCACCTGACCCAGTGCGGGTATTTAATCAAACCACATTGTAACATTTCCTCACTTGAGAATGAACCATGGAGGTTCGAAACGTTGTACAAATTGTTTAAATAAGTGTAATACATTCTATAGTAATCCACATCTTTTCTTCACCCAGAAATTACGAAAATGAGTTTTGGAGAACTCCTATTTCAGCTAAGCCCTGATGCTAAGAAAATAGTTAGAGGGATAGAAGCCCTAAATCAGAAGATAGTAAATACAGAATATGCGGTCATATTCAATGAAACATGTTTAAAAGAAAACCTGCTGCCAGTATACACCAATATATATATATATATATATATATATATATATATATATATATATATATATATATATATATATATATATATATGTGTGTGTGTGTGTGTGTGTGTGTGTGTGTGTGTGTGTGTGTGTGTGTGTGTGTGTGTGTGTGTGTGTGCTTTTCATTCTTTCTAGAGATAATAGGTTTTTCTTTTTTTTACAGATGCCACACCGCTCTGCATAGATTTGGTATCCAGCAGTGCTGAGAGCGACAGTGCGACAGAGACAGACACAGACAGGACAGCTGAGTGGACATTACCTACATCCGGCTCTCAGCCCTCAGCTCACAGGGAGGTGAGGGGTCCTTCACGCGCTTACTCAATCCCCCGTTCCTCCCCCAGTCTCATACCCCAATCAATCAGCGACAGCTGCAGCAGCAACAGCAGCAGCAGCAGCTGCAGCAGCAGTGGTGAGAACACTACCATTAACATCACAGTCCGTGAGAATCAACCCGTCCTCTTAAAAATAACGTCACTTTTGGCACGTATGCGTGCTATGGCCAAATTTCGACGTAATTTGAAATGAAATCGACTCACAAAAGTGACGTTCTGTTCCGTTTTCTATTTGAGTCGTCCGGCGTATGCGCAGAGGTTATGAGAGGACACTTTAAATTAACGTTTTTCATAACGTTTTGAAACTTTATGAGAATTTCCTGCCCACCTAACCTATCAGAGGACCCTTAACTTACTGTTGTTGAAAAAAAAATCCCAAATTTATTTTCAATTTTTTTTCATTTCCAAATTACGTCGAAATTCGGCCATACGGACAAACGGCCAAAAGCGACGTTCTTTTTAAGAGGACAGGTTGTGAGAATAGCCTTGACTCAGACGACAGCTCCGTAGACCTCGACCTTGACTCGTCATCGTCTGTCAATTCTGACTGGTTAGCACCGTCTGGCACAATAGATGACCGCGCAGTGACACCCATTCATTTCAGAGGGGAGCTATCACCACCCCCACCCCCCCTAGTCCTCTCCCATCACCCCCACCAGCTCTCTCCCCCTCTCCACCACCTGCGCTAGAAATTCAACCTCAGCTGCTCGATCGAATTGATAACTATAATGTCGGGTATGTTCAGCTTTCATTCTCCATACCAGAGCATGTTAACACCTCCCCAAGACTCTATCTGAGAACATACAGTGAATTTTTCATTAATGAGATTCGTACCCTTTTCTCCCCACAACATCCATCACTCCTAATTGTATCACTCTAATTGTGCGGAATTTAAATGTACAACAAGACGGTGAGGAGGCGGAGGAGAATCTTTTGGATCCTATAAAAAACGACGGCTTTCCCATACGAGGTGAGGGGCGAACAATAACTCGAGAGGAATTAGATACACTTATTGATTTTTGGGCTGACAAATTGACAGAGAAAATATCTCAGTACTTGGAAGAGAAGAAGGGTTCCAATGTCTTGGTTGAGCGGCTCACAGGGTTTTACATTAACTGTGTTCAGATTGAACACCCGATAAGATTAGGCTCACATGTAGACTATCCTGAAGGCTTGCGTGGAAAAAAATTGGTTTTCAATCCAGAGGGAGAGGCTGATATATGCCTTATGCAGTGTGTTGCGGCTTATAAATGTTTGGCTAAGGGGATGCATCTAGATAATATTCGCGCTAGATCTGTGAATGCTAGTTGGTGTCTCAGACACATTAATTGGCCAGCGGATGTTAATTCTGCAGTAACATTTGAGGATATTCACAAGGTAGAAAAAATTAATAAAGTCAGTATATTCATCTATTCACTAGAAAGAGATGAAAATGCTAAACGACAACGACACTACATTACACTAGCTAGGAAGGGAAGAGGAGGATATACAGATGTCATACCATTGCTGATGTTGGAAGCTCAACACTTAGTATTAATTAAGGATTTCAACCAATATGTACGTAATATGAGCAACAATACAGATCTAATCCCAAGTCATCACAGCTTTTGCCATTGTTGTATGATATCACTCCTAGCAGATCGCATGCAGAGTCATGAAAGTACATGCAAAGTACATCAAACTCTCAAATTTTACCCACCAGAGAGGAAGATTACTTTCCGTAACTATGGACGGGGATATGGTCCTAGCCACATGTGCTTTTATGACTTTGAGTGCATGTTAGACCACTCGAACCCTAAGGGAATGATAGAATCACGCCACAATGCAGTAGCGTATGCGTACATCATCATTGACAGACAGATGAATATTGTTGAGAATGACACTTATTTGGGTAAAGATGCGGTCAATCACTTTGTAACCACGCTAGAAGCGTCATGGGCTAGAATCAAGAAGGGGTTAGTATCCTATGAATTTCACATGTCTCAGCAACAACAGGCGATATTTGAGACAAAAACGGCATGTGAACTCTGTGATGAACCTTTTAACGGGGAAGATGTAATCAAAGTCCGGCTTCACGACCACACAGTAAGATTCCACAGTTATCAAGCGGCTTACTGTGATAGATGTAATTTGCAGTGTATAAAGTTCATACAAATTCCTATACACTTTTTCCCACAACGCTTCCCATGATTTAGGAGTAATCCTAAACGAGATGAAAGATAGACCAGGAAGTGAAATAGATATATTAGCTAGGGATGGATTTAAATTTATGAAAGTTGTTGTGAACAACTTAAGATTTTTGGATAGTTTAGCCCTTCTCAACGGCTCGCTAGGAAGAATAGCCAAGGATCATATTGATAGTGGGAAACCTACCACATTCACTTTGGCTATGTTAAAAGGTGTAAATAAAGCGGCCATCCCAAAACTGCTGAAGGGTAAACAATCATTCTGGTATGATTATTTATCCTCTATATCTGTGTTAGATGAACCACACCTTCCTTCTCGCGATAAGTTTTACAATACACTAAAAGACAAAGAGTTGTCAGAAAAAGATTATAAACAAGCCTTAGAAATTTTTTATTTGGCTAAATGTCGTAACATAGGGGAGTATCTGCTCCTTTACCTCAAAGTGGACACGGGTTTGCTAGCTGATGTGTTCACAGTCTGGCGAGATACCATGCTTGCTCTCTACAAATTAGACATTTCCCAAAACATTTCTTTACCTTCATTTGCTTGGGATGCATTCTTTCTTAAATCGAAAGTTGAACTTGATGTTGTGTCAGACCCATTGTTATATGATTTACTTCGTCGGAATCTCCGAGGTGGGTTCACCAGTGTGACGAGACAGTACACGAATGTGGAGAACCAGCATACAGGCTTAGATCTAGGGGAAGATAGTAGCTACTTCATTTACCTCGATTTTAATGTCTTTACAGGGCGTGTATGACTGAACTGCTCCCTCGTGGTGGGATTCGGAAACTTTTTTTTTTTTTATTTTTATTTTTACATGCAAAACATGCAAATAAAATACAATAAAAAACAAAATAGAAAACATTTCAAAACAAAAAAAAACAAGAAAACCAGCAGCCAGAAGGGCTGACAGTACAATATAACAAATTACAAAACCAGTACAAAGGATAAACAAATGCAAAACAACAAAACACAGGAGCATGTCAAAACAAAACAGTATAAAACAAAAATCAAGATGGATAACACGCAATCAAAAGAAAACCATCGTTACATACACAACAATAAAACAAAACACCGGCCTGAAGGACCGAGAACAAAACAACAGAATGAACCAACGGAAGTATTACAAAAAACGCAATAAGAACAGAAAAATCAATAAGAACATACACCACACCCTAAGCCACACAAATTCAAAACAAAAACTAATACAACACGTAAGCATAAAATAAAAAACACATAGGGCACGTTAACAACATGAAAGTTAAGACATGAAGGCCAGACACACACACACCCAAACACCCGCCTCGCCACAAAACAAAGGGAGAGGCACGGGCACAAACAACCAGAAGGCAGACAAACCAGCCATAAGGGCACACAGCACAAAAGAATACAATCACTCGTATTTGCGCGGATACGCGTCCCGAGAGAAGCGTACATGGTACGCCTCCCATTGTAACCACTGCCAAGGGTCCTGACCATCCACTGGGGACGCCATCTTATCCGGGACGTTGGCCACAAACACCCGCAAACTTGGCACCCAAACCGTATCACACCGGAACCGAGTGACCGGTACATGGTCCCACACCTCATCGCCGAAAGGTATCTCAGCAACCCGCGACCAGTGACCCGACGGCATCACAGACTTCGGTAACCCGTCCAAGTGCCCAACGGTCAACCTCCGAGGAGGGAGCGTGGTAGAAGGCACCACCACAGGGGCACCAGCGCCCACGGGCACACCACCGTACGACCGCGGGGGAACCGAACCGCGCACGTCTTTCCGTAAGGTCACCACCAGGCCACGCCCAGACCCACCATCCCCACCCACTCCGGCAGCGGAGGCCACCACCCCCCACCGCGGATAGGCCCCCGGCGGAGAAGGAACAGCAGGCACACCCGAGACACGGACACTAATGTCATTAATGTCATCAGGCGCATGGACGTCCGCCACCACTAACTGCGGAGCCAGCAACTTAACCGGAACCACTCCATCCACACCCGAGGCCTCACAGTCACTAAAGTCCCCAACATCGGCCCAGGGAGACGACGAAGGCCTGGAACGTTTGGGCACCGGCCTGAGATCGTCAGAGCCGGAAGCCGACCCAGAAACATGGGCACTACAAGCCGGACGAACTGACGTCCGTCGCAAAACGGCAGCAGCCTCGACCACAGGGGGAACCGGACCACACACAACAGGGGACCCCACAGCCACCCCAGCACCCAACACAGCCGGGATCCGAGGCGAGGATGCAGGGCCAGGCACAGCAGCTGAAGACAGGTGATCAGACGGTGAGGAGGGCGCAGCAGAAAGGCCCACTGGATCAGCAGGGACAGGAGCAGGAGGATCCACTGATGGCATCGCAACATCCTGAGGAGGGCCGGCGACATCCGGGGGAACGTCAGGCGACGCCGGGGTAGCCGCAACAACGAGCGGGTCTGTCACTGCATCCCCGGAGTCCTCGTCCAGGGGAAGCGGAGGGAAATCTTCTTCCCTAAATAGGTTGACAGGGGCAACCTGGGCCGCATCGCACCCGGCAGCCTGATGCCCCATCAGGCCACACCGGAAACAAGTCCGAGGCTGGCGGGCATAGTACACCCGGATGTAGCACCCCAGAAGCCGGACCGAAGATGGAATATCCGACCGCAGGCGCATCCCCAAGGTGCGAATGTTCGTCCGTCTCCCGGCATACCTCCCAGAGGATATCGTGTTGACCCTCACACTGATGACCGCTCCAAACCGCTGGAAGTAACGCCGAAGAAGATCCTCGGGAAACTCCAGGGGCGCCCCATGCACACTGACATAAGTCAGCGCACCACTCCGGTCGGATATGGAGACAGAGCCGGCACCACCCGGCATCGACAACGAGCGTCCCTCGTAACGACCGAGGAAATCACGGTACACCTCCTCCGTCACAAGCTTGATGACAACTCGATGGGCAGTCACAAGCTCAATGCCGTCAACGTCCATCACAGGGACATGAAGCAAGTCGCACAGAACCACGGCTATTTCCGGATATCCAGCACGACCAGTGAACTCCAGGCCCACGGAGTTCACGCGCTTAATAGATGGAAGGGGACCACCCATGGTAATCTCGCCACGTCAACACGCAGCCCGCAGCAACAACAGGGGGGGGGGGGGCAGAAACTCCCACACCCCCTCTGGTGACGAAAACGGCAAACACCTCAAACCACCAGAGGCCAGACGACACGTCTGTACCCCACGGCAGCTCCAGGCGGACTCAACATTTCTTTACCTTCATTTGCTTGGGATGCATTCTTTCTTAAATCGAAAGTTGAACTTGATGTTGTGTCAGACCCATTGTTATATGATTTACTTCGTCGGAATCTCCGAGGTGGGTTCACCAGTGTGACGAGACAGTACACGAATGTGGAGAACCAGCATACAGGCTTAGATCTAGGGGAAGATAGTAGCTACATCATTTACCTCGATTTTAATGTCTTTACGGGGCGTGTATGACTGAACTGCTCCCTCGTGGTGGGATTCGGAAACTGACACACAATGAGTGCGACGTGCTGCTAGAGCGAGGCTTGGAGAATATCCCATGTGACGGGTCCAAGGGATATTGGGTGTTGTGTGATACACTGCAGGTCCGACCGGAGGTGGCTAGGTATACAGATGAACTGCCCCTAGTTCTTTCACATACTTGCATTACCGAGGAACACATTTCACCTTACAGTAAGAATATTCTTACAGAAGAAAGTCGCGGTCTGCCTAAAAACAACACTAAATTAATTGCTTCGCACCTTCCTCAGAAAGATTACTTCGTTAGTTTGGACTTGTTACAGTTACTCATGCGCATTGGATTAGAAGTAGCTAAAGTTCACGACATCTACGAATTCGAGCAGGAGAGCTACCTTAAAGACTTCATTGAAACCAATGTTCGTGAACGTGCCAGTAACAAATGGGCGATTAAAAAAAAGGCTTTCAAACTCGTATCAAACTCTATATATGGAAAGAGTCTCACAGATGTATCTAAATATGGGAACCAACACTATTTGGTCACAGATCGTAGACATTTCCTGAAACATGCTCGAAACCCATTCTTCAAGTGGAGTCTTTTGTTAAGTAAGGATCGTGTGATATGTCCTATCAAGCAGAAGTCTCTCCTAGTCAACACTCCTACGTATCTGGGTTATCATATACTTAAATTGCTAAGAGGCGTCTCTATGAGTTCTGGTATGATGTTGTCAAACCCGCGTATGGGGATAAAGCGAGACTGTTATATACAGACACAGACTCTTTCGTCATTAAACTTCACTGTCAGGATGTGTTTGAAGAGTTGAATAGGTCTCCTCTCTTCGACTGTATGGATTTTAGTAATTTTAATGACACACATCCATCCTACTCTAAAGCGCGAGAAGGTGAACTAGGATTGCTTAAGTCTGAAATAGGCTCTAAGATTATTAACCAGTTAATTGCTCTCAGACCTAAAACATATTCGTTCACCACACATGATGGAGAACACACTTGTAAGTGTAAGGGCGTGCCATACCACCTACAAGAGAAACTCACACGACTCGTTTCAACACACTCTTGAAACAAACACAAAGATTTGTACATGTTGCAGTACCTGCAGAGGTTTGTCAGCATTTGACGATAAACGCTACATTTTAAGCCCCACACAGTCCCTAGCGTATGGTCATCCAGATATTCCCAATAACAATGATGATGAGATAGATGTAGAAGGGGGAGAGGAGGAGATGGAAAAAGTGTTTATGGAGAAGGAGGAAGTAGAGCAACCACAGAGACTACCCAATATTCCGCCCCTGGAGCAAACGCGATGTTACAGCTCAGAAACTATTCAACCCTCACTAGATTTTATGTTGTACAATTGTTAGTTAGTATTAAGATAGATGCCGCATATGACAAGAACTATTTATACTAAATGAATAGGATGTTTAATATTATTGTTTGTGAACTGTAAGAACTATGATTAGTTTTAAAAAATGTTGCTGCTGTACATAAAAATATGTGAATAAACACCTGTAAATGACTATGTTTGTATAAATACCACCTCATTTCCTTAGTTTTAGCAGTCTTAACGAAGCATTAATCATGGACAGTTCCTATGATATAATCCATGAGGAACATCTAGATATTTTCCGAGAACCATCTCGTGTTATTATTGCTGGTTATTCAAACAGCGGAAAATCCTACTTGTGCAGTAAACTCGTAAGGAAGTATCAGCACAAGTTCTCCTCAATAATTAAATGCGGAGGAGGTTACTCTGAATTACGATCAGATCCACAAATTAAAGGAAATTGATCGAGCATTCAACTATTATTGATCCTGTGGAAGAGCGAGTGGATAATGACTCGCATATCTTAGTAATCTATGATGACCTTTTTACAGAGTCTGCGAGTTCAAAAATCGTATCAGACATGTTTACTAGGGGCCGACATTTCATGGTTTCCGTCATATTGATTACTCAAAATATATTTTTTCCGGGTAAATATTCGAGGAATATTAGTTTAAATGCTTCTCATTTCATATTGGTTAAATCAAGAGACCTGTCACAAATTGAAACACTCGGACGACAAATATTTGGGAAACAGGATTCAAAGAAATTTGTAGAGTTACATAAGAAAGTTATTAGCCAATCCTACGGTTATTTGCTAGTAGATCTGGGTTCGAACACTCCCTCTACTATACCGTTACATGGTAATATTGTTCACGAACCGCCCTATGAGATAGTTTACCAATGGTGAGCAAGAAAGATGTACTGGAACGCGTATATAATGACCCCTCATCTAGCGGTGGGCTGGTGGGGTACAGAGGTTGTATAAGGCCGCCAAATTAATTAACTCTAGTATAACTCTAGCCGATGTAAAGGACTATCTGAAAAGCTTCTGACTCCTATACGTTGCATTATTTACAACCACATAAATTCCCTCGGCGTCGGGTATTAAGCCCTAAACCACGACTATTTCAAGCTATAGACTTGGCCGAGATGAGTTTATTGGACAAACATAATGACGGAGTGAAATATTTACTCGTATGTGTAGATATTTTCTCCAGGTACGCTCAAGTAGTACCCTTACGCGCCAAGGACGGGAAAAGTACCAGTAAAGCTCTGGCTTTAATTTTAGATTCGCCTCATTCTCAGGGAGTGCGCAAAATTAATTCTGATCGAGGTGGCGAATTTTATAACGCCACTATGAAAAAAATGCTGGCAGCAAAGAAAGTACAGTTATATAGCGTATTTTCTCAGGAGACTAAAGCTTCAATCGCTGAGCGGTTCATACGTACTTTAAAAGGTAAACTTTACAAGTTTATGACGGCGCACAACACTTTAAATACATGCAGGCTCTACCAATATTGTGAAACATATAATTTAACCCCACACAGAGGATTGAAGGGGGAGACACCCACGGAGGTGCACGCTCTAATCTCGCCCAGCGAACACGCCAAACAATTTGATTTAATGTATAAAAGCCCGAGCAAATCAAAGAGAACTGTCATTCCTCGATTGAGTGTTGGTGATACAGTACGCCACTCTTTCTGATCGCATTTCCAAGTTAAGAAAGGTTTAAGCAGCAGAACACCCGAGAGATATTTACAGCTACACGTATTGATCGGAGACAACACATCCCTTTATACTTCTAAAGATCTGAATGGGGAAGAAATTGATGGTGGCTTCTATAAAAA
>WNGS01008054.1:38246-49782 GCA_020271785.1 Procambarus virginalis
CCAGAGATAAAGGAAACAGATTAAGGGTTTGCTATCCTGGAGCTGGTATTGGTGATATTGTTGAAACATGAAAGATATTATGACGGAAATGGGAGCAAACCCATTATTTGTATTAGTGTAGGGGGTAATGAGTTGGGAGAGTTAGAGTGAGGAACTATACTGAAATTCAAGACAGCAATAGAATTAGTTAGGAGCAAGGGGAATCCGATCATATGTGGCATTCTTCCAAGAAAGGGAGTGGGAAATGAATGGATGTCGAGGGCACTTGGTGTCAATTGCAGGCTGGAAAGATATTGCAAATCTAATGCAATATCTTATATAGACAACTGGGAACACTTCTATGGAAGAAATGAAATGTATGCTCGGATGGGGTGCATCTATCGAGAGCTGGGGTTGTTGCTGTTGCAAATTCGTTGGAAGAAGTGGTTAGGGTGTTTGTTTGGGTTTAAACTGTTAGTAGATAGAGGTATGGGAATTGATTTGGAGGAAGGATGTAATAAAAGTATGTGTTTGCGGGAGAAAGGAATTGGCAAAATGATCAGGGAAAGAGAAGGGCCTCAAATAACAATTCACTTAGGTATATTACACAAACAGTAGAAGTCTAAGAAATAAAATTAACGAATTAAATGCTCTTGTCTGCACAGAAAAAATAGATATTATTGCACTTACCGAAACGTGGATGAATGTTGATAAAGAGAACTATTAGCCGAATATCAAATAATGGATTTAAACTATTTCACACAGATAGATATATTAGACGAGTGGTGGAGTAGCCATATACGTTAGGGACAATTTGAAATGTAGTCTCAAAGAGGAATCAAACTGAGCCACACACAGAAACTATTTGGATAGAATTAAACGAAAAAGCAATAATATTATAATGGGAGTTATATATAGGCCACCAAATTTAGACAGAATGGAAGCAAAGCATCTATGGATGAAATATCTAGGGCATCTAGATCTAACAGTATTTATGTCATGGGTGACTTTAATTTGAGTGGAAAAACTGGTTGAACAAAACAGGGAATAGTGAAGCAGAAGATTTTCTAGAATTAATTGACGATTGCTTTCTTACGCAACACATTAAGGAACCAACACGGGAAATAATATTTTAGATTTAGTGTTAACTAACAGGGAAACACAATTGTGACATCGAAATAGGGAGTGAGCTAGGGAACAGTGATCACAAAGAAATCAGATTTGGCATAGAATGGAATAGACCTGTAGGAGAAAATTCTGTTAAAGTGCCAGATTTTCGAAAAGCTGATTTTAATAGCCTAAGAAATTTTTTGGGGGTCAAATTGATTGGAAAGTCTTGGGTATGGGGTGGGGGCCGGTCTTGGAGCGAGACATGAACCCAGCGATGGGTGATGTAAATGGGGATTTCGATGTAGATTCAATTTATAACGTATTTAAGAATATTCTAAACAAAGCACAGGAACGTAGTATACCACACAAATTGAATAGATCGATTACTAATGACCCAAAGTGGATAACAAAGAATTTGAAGAATCTTATAGGTAAAAAGAGAGCTTGGTACAAGAGGATTAAAATGGGGAGGTCACTTTAGAACAGGAATTCGTACAACTAGTTAGAAATGTTAAAAAAGAGATAAGGAAAGCAAAAAGAAACTATGAAGTTCGTATAGCAGGGCAAGCAAAGACAAATCCTAAAGGGTTTTTTCAGTTATATCGAACTAAGACTAGGGAAAGGATAGGTCCATTAAAAACTGAGACAGGTCAAATAACAGATAGTGATGAAGAGATGAGTAGTATTTTTAATAAATATTTTGTATCTGTATTTACTAAAGAGGAACTTAACAATATGCCTTCAGCCCAACAAGTCTATGTGGGTGGGGACGAGGACAGGTTGACGAGTTTAGCAGTTACCAGGGAGGATGTTCTTAAACAAATAGTAAAACTCAAACCAAACAAATCCCCAGGGCCGGATGAAGTGTTTGCCAGAGTGCTGAAAGAATGCAAAGAGGAGCTTTGTGACCCACTGTCAATCATATTTAATAAATCAATAGAGTCAGGCAGAGTGCCAGAGTTTTGGAAAGTTGCTAATGTGATACCAGTTTTTAAGAAAGGAGATAGATCACTTGCGTCTAACTATCGACCAATTAGCCTAACGTCTATTGTGGGAAAGTTACTCGAATCTATAATAGCAAATAAAATTCGTCTTCATCTTGAAAAACATAAATTAATAATTGAGTCGCAACATGGTTTTATAAATGGCCGTTCATGTTTAACAAATTTGTTATCTTTTTATTCTAGCATAGTTGAGGCAGTTGATAGTGGTAAGGATTGTGATGTTGTGTACCTTGACTTTAGCAAAGCTTTCGATACAGTGCCACATGAAAGACTGATTAAAAAGATAGAGGCTCATGGTATTGGGGTGCTATATTAAGCTGGATTAGGGCATGGCTATACCAAAGGAAACAGAGAGTTAGTATAAATGGAGTCAAGTCAGAGTGGGAAAATGTTGTAAGTGGAGTGCCTCAAGGCTCTGTCTTGGGACCTCTGTTGTTTATAATATATATAAATGATTTAGATTCAGGTTTGAGTAGCAACATTTGCAAATTTGCCGATGATACGAAAATCGGTAGGGAAATTAATTCGGAGGAGGACTCACTATCACTTCAAGTTGATCTAGATAGGGTTTTGAAATGGTCAAAGGACTGGCAGATGCAGTTTAATGCTGATAAATGTAAAGTTCTGAGGCTAGGTAATGATGATAGAGTTACAAGATACGAGCTAGATGGTGTTGAGATTGCGAAGTCGGATTGCGAAAGGGATCTGGGAGTTATAATTAGTAAGAATTTAAAACAAAAGGATCAATGCATAAATGTTCGTAATAAGGCAAATAGGACACTCGGATTTATTAATCGCAGCGTAAGTAACAAGACACCTGGTGTGGTTCTCAAGCTATATCTTGCTCTGGTTAGGCCCCATTTAGATTATGCAGTTCAGTTTTGGTCGCCATATTATAGAATGGATATAAATTCACTTGAACGTGTCCAGCGTAGGATGACTAAGTTAATTCCCCAAATTAGAAATCTTTCATATGAAGAAAGATTAACAAAGCTTAATTTGCATTCACTGGAAAGGCGAAGAGTTAGGGGTGACATGATAGAGGTTTACAAGTGGATGAATGGACATAACAAAGGGGATATTAATAGGGTATTGAAAGTATCAACACAGGACAGAACGCGAAACAATGGGTATAAATTGGATAAGTTTAGATTTAGGAAAGACTTGGGTAAATACTGGTTCAGTAACAGGGTTGTTGATTTGTGGAACCAATTGCCGCGTAACATTGTGGAGGTGGGGTCCCTCGATTGTTTCAAGCATGGGTTGGACATGTATATGAGTGGGATTGGGTGGTTATAAATAGGAGCTGCCTCGTATGGGCCAATAGGCCTTCTGCAGTTGCCTTTGTTCTTATGTTCTTATGTTCTTATCACCATCGGGGTTCATGTCTCGCTCCAAGACCGGCCCACACCCCATACCCAAGACTTTCCAATCAATTTGACCCAAAAATTTCTTAGGCTATTAAAATCAGCTTTTCGAAAATCTGGCACTTTAACAGAATTTTCTCCTACAGGTCTATTCCATTCTATGCCAAATCTGATTTCTTTGTGATCACTGTTCCCTAGCTCACTCCCTATTTCGATGTCATTAATTTGTGTTTCCCTGTTAGTTAACACTAAATCTAAAATATTATTTTCCCGTGTTGGTTCCTTAATGTGTTGCGTAAGAAAGCAATCGTCAATTAATTCTAGAAAATCTTCTGCTTCACTATTCCCTGTTTTGTTCAACCAGTTTATTCCACTCAAATTAAAGTCACCCATGATATAAATACTGTTAGATCTAGATGCCCTAGATATTTCATCCCATAGATGCTTTGCTTCCATTCTGTCTAAATTTGGTGGCCTATATATAACTCCAATTATAATATTATTTGCTTTTTCGTTTAATTCTATCCAAATAGTTTCTGTGTGTGGCTCAGTTTTGATTCCCTCTTTGAGACTACATTTCAAATTGTCCCTAACGTATATGGCTACTCCACCACCTCGTCTAATATATCTATCTGTGTGAAATAGTTTAAATCCATTTATTTGATATTCGGCTAATAGTTCTCTATTATCAACATTCATCCACGTTTCGGTAAGTGCAATAATATCTATTTTTTCTGAGCAGACAAGAGCATTTAATTCGTTAATTTTATTTCTTAGACTTCTACTGTTTGTGTAATATACCCTAAGTGAATTGTTATTTTGAGGCCCTTCTCTTTCCCTGATCATTTTGCCAATTCCTTTCTCCCGCAAACACATACTTTTATTACATCCTTCCTCCAAATCAATTCCCATACCTCTATCTACTAACAGTTTAAACCCAAACAAACACCTCTAACCACTTCTTCCAACGAATTTGCAACAGCAACAACCCCAGCTCTCGATAGATGCACCCCATCCCGAGCATACATTTCATTTCTTCCATAGAAGTGTTCCCAGTTGTCTATATAAGATATTGCATTAGATTTGCAATATCTTTCCAGCCTGCAATTGACACCAAGTGCCCTCGACATCCATTCATTTCCCACTCCCTTTCTTGGAAGAATGCCACATATGATCGGGATTCCTCCCTTGCTCCTAACTAATTGTATTGCTATCTTGAATTTCTGTATTAGTTCCTCACTTCTAACTCTCCCAACATCATTACCCCCTACACTAATACAAATAATGGGTTTGCTCCCATTTCCCGTCATAATATCTTTCATGTTTCCAACAATATCACCAATACCAGCTCCAGGATAGCAAACCCTTAATCTGTTCCCTTTATCTCTGGCACAAAACGTTCTGTCCAAATACCTCACCTGGGAATCTCCCACAACCAAAATTCGCTTCGATCCTAAGGATCCAATGCTTCGAAAGCATTGATCCTTTTGTTTTAAATTCTTACTAATTATAACTCCCAGATCCCTTTCGCAATCCGACTTTGCAATCTCAACACCATCTAGCTCGTATCTTGTAACTCTATCATCATTACCTAGCCTCAGAACTTTACATTTATCAGCATTAAACTGCATCTGCCAGTCCTTTGACCATTTCAAAACCTTATCTAGATCAACTTGAAGTGATAGAGAGTCCTCCTCCGAATTAATTTCCCTACCGATTTTCGTATCGTCGGCAAATTTGCAAATGTTACTACTCAAACCAGAATCTAAATCATTTATATATATTATAAACAACAGAGGGCCCAGGACAGAGCCTTGAGGCACTCCACTTACAACATTTTCCCACTCTGACTTCACTCCATTTATACTAACTCTCTGTTTCCTTTGGTATAGCCATGCCCTAATCCAGCTTAATATAGCACCACCAATACCATGAGCCTCTATCTTTTTAATCAGTCTTTCATGTGGCACTGTATCAAAAGCTTTGCTAAAGTCAAGGTACACAATATCACAATCCTTACCACTATCAACTGCCTCAACTATGCTGGAATAAAAAGATAACAAATTTGTTAAACATGAACGGCCATTTATAAAACCATGTTGCGACTCAATTATTAATTTATGTTTTTCAAGATGAAGACGAATTTTATTTGCTATTATAGATTCGAGTAACTTTCCCACAATAGACGTTAGGCTAATTGGTCGATAGTTAGACGCAAGTGATCTATCTCCTTTCTTAAAAACTGGTATCACATTAGCAACTTTCCAAAACTCTGGCACTCTGCCTGACTCAATTGATTTATTAAATATGATTGACAGTGGGTCACAAAGCTCCCCTTTGCATTCTTTAAGCACCCTGGCAAACACTTCATCCGGCCCTGGGGATTTGTTTGGTTTGAGTTTTTCTATTTGTTTAAGAACATCCTCCCTGGTAATTGCTAAACTCGTCAACCTGTCCTCGTTCCTACCCACGTAGACTTGTTCGGTTGAAGGCATATTGTTAAGTTCAAAGTGGTCAGTGTTAAGTGTTAAGTTAGTGGTCAGTGTTAAGTTAGTGGTCAGTTGATGGGTACTGTTGGTGTTAGTGGTCAGTTGATGGGTACTGCCTGTGTTAGTGGCCAGTTGATGGGTACTGTTGGTGTTAGTGGTCAGTTGATGGGTACTGTTGGTGTTAGTGGTCAGTTGATGGGTACTGTTGGTGTTAGTGGTCAGTTAATGGGTACTGTTGGTGTTAGTGGTCAGTTGATGGGTACTGCTGGTGTTAGTGGTCAGTTGATGGGTATTAAAAGTATCAACACAGGACAGAACGCGAAACAATGGGTATAAATTGGATAAGTTTAGATTTAGGAAAGACTTGGGTAAATACTGGTTCAGTAACAGGGTTGTTGATTTGTGGAACCAATTGCCGCATAACATTGTGGAGGTGGGGTCCCTCGATTGTTTCAAGCATGGGTTGGACATGTATATGAGTGGGATTGGGTGGTTATAAATAGGAGCTGCCTCGTATGGGCCAATAGGCCTTCTGCAGTTGCCTTTGTTCTTATGTCTTATGTTCTTGATGGGTACTGCCTGTATTAGTGGTCAGTTGATGGGTACTGTTGGTGTTAGTGGTCAGTTGATGGGTACTGTTGGTGTTAGTGGTCAGTTGATGGGTACTGCCTGTGTTAGTGGTCAGTTGATGGGTACTGCCTGTGTTAGTGGTCAGTTGATGGGTACTGTTGGTGTTAGTGGTCAGTTGATGGGTACTGCTGGTGTTAGTGGTCAGTTGATGGGTACTGTTGGTGTTAGTGGTCAGTTGATGGGTACTATTGGTGTTAGTGGTCAGTTGATGGGTACTGCTGGTGTTAGTGGTCAGTTGATGGGTACTGTTGGTGTTAGTGGCCAGTTGATGGGTACTGCTGGTGTTAGTGGTCAGTTGATGGGTACTGTTGGTGTTAGTGGTCAGTTGATGGGTACTGCCTGTGTTAGTGGTCAGTTGAAGGGTACTGCCTGTGTTAGTGGTCAGTTGATGGGTACTGCTGGTGTTAGTGGTCAGTTGATGGGTACTACTGGTGTTAGTGGCCAGTTGATGGGTACTGTTGGTGTTAGTGGTCAGTTGATGGGTACTACTGGTGTTAGTGGTCAGTTGATGGGTACTGCTGGTGTTAGTGGTCAGTTGATGGGTACTGTTGGTGTTAGTGGTCAGTTGATGGGTACTGTTGGTGTTAGTGGTCAGTTGATGGGTACTGTTGGTGTTAGTGGCCAGTTGATGGGTACTGTTGGTGTTAGTGGTCAGTTGATGGGTACTGCTGGTGTTAGTGGTCAGTTGATGGGTACTGCTGGTGTTAGTGGTCAGTTGATGGGTACTGTTGGTGTTAGTGGTCAGTTGATGGGTACTGTTGGTGTTAGTGGTAAGTTGATGGGAACTGCCTGTGTTAGTTGTCAGTTGATGGGTACTGTTGGTGTTAGTGGTCAGTTGATGGGTACTGTTGGTGTTAGTGGTCAGTTGATGGGTACTGTTGGTGTTAGTGGTCAGTTGATGGGTACTGCCTGTGTTAGTGGTCAGTTGATGGGTACTGTTAGTGTTAGTGGTCAGTTGATGGGTACTGCTGGTGTTAGTGGTCAGTTGATGGGTACTGTTGGTGTTAGTGGTCAGTTGATGGGTACTGTTGGTGTTAGTGGTCAGTTGATGGGTACTGTTGGTGTTAGTGGTCAGTTGATGGGTACTGCTGGTGTTAGTGGCCAGTTGATGGGTACTGTTGGTGTTAGTGGTCAGTTGATGGGTACTGTTGGTGTTAGTGGTCAGTTGATGGGTACTGTTGGTGTTAGTGGTCAGTTGATGGGTACTGTTGGTGTTAGTGGTCAGTTGATGGGTACTGTTGGTGTTAGTGGTCAGTTGATGGGTACTGTTGGTGTTAGTGGTCAGTTGATGGGTACTGCCTGTGTTAGTGGCCAGTTGTAAGAACCAAAGAATGGTCGTGTGTAGTATAGATGGTTACAGTGAAGATGGTCGTGTGTGTTATAATCCGTTATATCCGTTATATCGCAGTGGTCTTGTTATCTTCATAAATATTATACTCACCCAAAAAATATTATACTGCAAGCCTATCTAGGGACATGGGGGGGGGGGACAATACTATATTAACAACAGCAACAATTTACTTACAAGGATCAACACAAAATATTATAATACATTTGTATTGAAAATTAAAGAACACACAAACATATAAGTATTATTTCTTAATGAAATTACCAGAGTGATTAAACACAATGAAGCTAAGAACACAACCCTACAATACTTTACTGACAAGAGATGTTGACACCAGCCGCCCCCAGATGTTACTGATGGCCACCCTTCCAAGCTGCCTCACACACACACACACACACACACACCACACACACACACACACACACACACACAGAAGAGATAAAAGAAAGAGTTAGTGAGGCAGACCCAGACTTAGTGGCAATAGTGGAAACTAAAGTAATGGCATGATCTCGGATGCAATCTTTCCAGAGGGGTACCACCCTGGAAACACAAACCGAAACCTGTCTCTATTTTCCGCTAGTTACAACTTATAATAAAGTTGTTCAAACATCTTGGCTTACCGTGTTTTGACGTATGGAACGTTGTTACAACTTGTTTATATTGGTTTGTTATAACTGGTTAGGAGGTGTTAAAACTGGTTAGAACGTTGTACCAACGTCGTAGTTTTCGGGTGTGTTTGGCGGGCATGTGATAAGAAAAGAAAGGACACAGAGACAGGGAGGGGAGTGGCACTCCTAATAAGCGGAAATGGAAGTTTGATGAGCTGGAAAATCCGGGCACCAATGAAAGCACGAGCCCATACATGGAACTCTGACAGTGGATGGGAAGAAGATTGGAATCTTGATACTCTACAATCCCCCACCAAACAGTAGAAGGCCCAGGCAGGAGTACGAGGACAGCAACAAGGCATGTATAGATGAACTGCAGAGGCAGCAACAATAGCGCATAGAATGAGGCGAAGCTGCTGGTCTTGGGGGACCTAAATCACGGAGAGATAGATTGGGAAACGAGGAATCCCCATGGCGGGGAGGAGACCTGGGGAGCGAAGCTGGTAGACGTTATTGACAGGAATTTCCTAACACAGCATGTGAAGGAGACACTAGGGAAAGAGGAGGGGATACGCCCAGCCTATTAGACCTCGTTTTCACCCAGAATGTAGAAGACATCGAGCATTTAGAACATGAAATACCACTAGGAGCCAGTGACCATTGTGTCCTAGTCTTTGACTACATGATGGAGCTTAAATTGTGACCAAGGACAAGAGGTCCGAGTAAGGAGACTTGATTACAGAAGAGGGGACTACAGAAGGATAAGGGACTACCTGGGAGAAGTGCAGTGGGAGGAAGAAATTAGAGGAAAAACAGTGCAAGATATGATGAACCAAGTCATATGGAAATGCAAGGAGGCTGAAGAGAGATTTATTCCAACAATAAAGGAAAAACAGGAGGGAATATAATAACCCATGGTTTATAGACAGTGTCAGGAAGCAAAGGTGAGAAGCAGGAGGGAGTGGAGGAAGTACAGAAGACAAAGGACAGAGGACAACAGGATTAGATGTAACAGAGCTAGGAATGATTACATTAACATAAGACGAGTGTCGGAAAGAAATTATGAGAATGATATTGCAATCAAAGCGAAAAAGCAACCTAAATTACTACATAGCCATATAAGAAGGAAGATGTCGGTAAATGACCAAGTGACAAGACTGAGGAAAACAGAAGGGGCATATACAGAAGCGACAAGGAAATCTGCGAGGTACTGAATGCAAGTTTCCATGAAGTGTTCACAACCGAGCCTGAGCAGCTCCCATTGTTAGAAGCGATTACCCTATGAAGACTATCAGATATAGAGGTGACAGCAGAGGAGGTAATGAAACAGTTGACAACACTGGATGCAAATAAAGCGGTTGGACCAGACAAAGTATCACCGTGGATACTAAAGAAGCAGCGCAGGCTCTCAGCGTGCCTCTGGCAATGATCTTTAATGAGTCACTTATGTCGGAGAATTGCCCAGTTGCTGGAAGGAGGCAAATGTCGTACCGATTTTCAAGAAAGGTGACAGGGAGGAGGCACTGAACTACAGACCCGTATCATTGACAAGCATCCCCTGCAAAATACTTGAAAGAATAATAGGCTAAGACTTGTTGAGCACCTGGAGAGCATTGGTTTGTGTACAAGCACCAACATGGGTTCTGGACAGGGAAATCATGCCTAACAAACCTTTTAGAATTCTATGATAAAGTAACAAGGATAAGGCAGGACAGAGAAGGCTGGGCAGACTGCATATTTCTTGACTGCCAAAAGGCCTTTGATACAGTACCGCACATGAGACTGCTATACAACTTGAGAGGCAGGCAGGAGTAAGCGGAAAGGCCCTAGAATGGGTGAAGAACTACCTAACAGGAAGGAGCCAGAGGGTAATGGTAAGGGGCGAGAAGTCGGACTGCGAACAGTAACAAGTGGAGTACCTCAAGATCGGTGCTGGGACCAATCCTCTTTCTAATTTACGTAATGATATGTTTACAGGAGTGGAATCATACATGTCAATGTTTGCGGATGACGCAAAATTAATGAGAAGATTTTGACAGACGAGGATTGTAGGATCCTCCAAGAGGACTTAAACAGGTTGCAGAGATGGTCAGGGAAATGGCTACTGGAGTTAACACCAGTAAATGTAAAGTTATGGAAATGGGATCAGGTGATAGGAGACCAAAGGGACAGTACACAATGAAGGGGAACAGCCTACCTGTAACGATTCGAGAAAGAGATCTGGGAGTGGATGTGACACCTAATCTAACTCCTGAGGCACATATAAATAGGATAACGACAGCAGCGTACTCTACACTGGCGAAAATTAGAACTTCATTCAGAAACCTAAATGAGGAGGCTTTTAGGGCGCTTTACACTGCCTACGTGAGACCCGTCTTAGAGTATGCCGCGCCATCATGGAGCCCCCCCTGAAGAAACACATAAGGAAACTGGAGAAGGTTCAGAGGTTTGCGACGAGGCTTGTCCCAGAGTTACGAGGGATGGGATATGAAGAGCGTCTGAAGGAACTGAACCTTACGACACTAGAGAAAGAAGGGAGAGAGGAGATGATAGGGACATATAAAATACTCAGGGGAATTGACAAAGTGGAAATAGATGAAATGTTCACACGTAATAATAACAGAACGAGGGGACATGGGTGGAAACTGGAAACTCAGATGAGTCACAGAGATGTTAGGAAGTTTTCTTTTAGCGTGAGAGTAGTGGAAAAATGGAATGCACTTGGGGAACAGGTTGTGGAAGCAAATACTATTCATACTTTTAAGACTAGGTATGATAGGGAAATGGACAGGAGTCATTGCTGTAAACAACCGATAGCTGGAAAGGCGGGATCCAAGAGTCAATGCTCGATCCTGCAAGCACAAATAGGTGAGTACAAATAGGTGAGTACACACACCACACACACACACACACACACCCACACACACACACACACACACAACACACACAATACACATCCACATACACACACCACACACAACACAAACACACAACACACACA
>WNGS01008055.1:0-18032 GCA_020271785.1 Procambarus virginalis
GTAAGCCTATTTCCCATGCACATGGGTATCCAAGCCTGATGCGATGTAAGTGTACTTCTGTTGCCCTGCTGCTCCCCTTCATTAACATAAGTGGTTCGTAGTTGGTTGAATCCCTGTACCAACCTGCAGATCGAGATGTTGCAACAGCTGAGGTGTGGTCACTGTACAACTTTTGCATTGCTCTGGTTCTAATTACTCGCTTAATCTGGGACAGACTCTGTGGTATGCAAATGTCTACAGTTCTTCTCTTAGTTGCAAGTTTTGCAGCTTCGTCTGCAATGTCATTCCCAACGATACCCACATGACTTGGCACCCAGTTGAGAAGGACCCGTCGGCCTTGACGTTGGAGTGTTTGCATTAATGATAGGACAGTTGTGATCAGATGTATGTTATCACATATGCGGTCTTGTTGCAAGGTTTCAATGGCGGTTCTCGAATCTGTATGTATGATAACATGTTGTCGGTGTTGAGCAAGAGCATGTTCCAAAGCCTTTTGAATGGCCAGCATCTCTGTTTGTAAAGTCGAACACCCATTTGAGAGCCTCCAACTATGTACAGAGTTTCCTGCTTTAACTGCAGCTCCGGTTTCGTGTCCCTGCTGGTCTACTGATCCATCGGTGAAGTATGTGAAGCTATCGGATGCCATGTTTGCTTCTATATGCATCTGTGCAATGTTACGTAGCAGAAGAGGATGTGTCTGGTTCTTTTTCCCTACAATAACCATAATCTTAAAGTCTGCTGGCGGAGATTCCCAAGGGGCTTGCATAACAAAGTCTGCATGTATTTCGTCGACACCCTTCTCAGTGACTGTGTTTGTTATTTCGAACGTATTGATGGTGTTTATCGCACAATGGGTCCACCTGGTGCTATTGGAGGCTCGTCTGTCCAGAGTTAGTGCTCCAGTGATGATATCATTAAGTGAACTGATTCTAGGTCTAGTCAATATCTTGGTGAGCATGAACGCAGCGATCCCTTTTACCCTTATTTCAAGCGACGTTAGCCTGGTTTCCAGTCTTAGGTTCAGTATTTTAGTCCATCTGGGAGCTCCTGTTATGATTCGCAATGCATCGTTTTGAAGAACCTCAACGTTCGCCCACTGGCCAGGAGAAAGAGTGAGTAAGGCAGGCGCCGCATAATCAATTAGGGAACGAACGGCGTGTATGTAAAACATTCTTAACACTTTGTGTCCCGCTCCTAGACGGGGCCCTGTGATTGCTCTCATTATATTTAGTCGTGATTTTACTTTCTCCTTTAGATATTGAATTTGCTTGTTGAACGTCATGTTAAAATCTATCCACACTCCGAGATATTGATATTGTGTAACCCACTGAAGGTTAATGTCTTGAATGCGTAGGTGCCTGTCTGGAGTGTGGCCGCCTAGTCTCATTGCCTTAGACTTCTGTGCAGATATTTTTAGCCCTAAAACGCTGCATTCAGATGTTACTTTATCTAATGCACCTTGTGCTTTATTGAGAAGTGAAGGACCTGTAATGACTAATGCTAGATCGTCAGCATAGCTTAGCAATTTAACCCCTTCTGTAAATGTCATGGCAACAAGTTTCTCCATAAGGATGTTAAAAAGACTAGGACTGAGGACTCCTCCTTGTGGAGTCCCATTCTCATGCAAGCGGTAGCCCGACACTTGTCCTTGCAACTTTACTCTGGCATACCTGTGACTTAGGTAATCTTGAATCCATGCTAGCAATTTTCCCTTTACACCTTTTGTAACTAAGGTGTGTAAAATTGCTTGCGGGCTCGCAAGTTCGAATGCTTTTTCTAGGTCAAGGAAGATCACTATAGCTGGACCCGAGTTAACTGTTCCTAGTAATGTGGCTATGCAGTTGGCAGTACCCACGCCTCTAGTGAAGCCAAATATGTGTTTATGCAGGTCTCCAGTCTTCCACAGTAGCCTATTTAAGACCATCCGTTCTGCAGTTTTACTAATGCATGATGTTAATGAAATGGGTCTGTAATTGCCAGGTTCTTTCGGCTTAGGAATCGGAATGATGTCTGCTTTCTTCCAAGAGGTCGGTAGTTTGCCTTGCTGCCAAGATGCGTTGATGACGTCCAATATTCCTTGTTCTCCAGCAGGACCTGCATGTGCAATCATTGAGTATGTAATGGTATCAGCACCTGGTGCAGTGTCCTTACCACCTTTTTTGGCTCTGATTAGTTCTTGTGTGGTGAAGGGACAGTCACATTCGTCATTTATAGCTATACTCGCATGAATGACTGTCAACCTCTCTTGTGTTAATTGTTCTTGCTGCCTGCGGACCACAGCAGGAAGCTGATATGAAGATGTTCGTTCTGCAAATTGGAGGGCAAGTCTCTCAGCCTCCTGCAATGGTTGAATACATGCCTGTGGTCGGGCCGGTCGACCTGATATAGTTTTAATCTGACCCCATATCTTGCCAAGACTACTATGTTCGTTCAGAGTTTGACACCACTCAGACCATCTTGCCTCCTTTACTTCTCTAGAAACGCGTCTTGCTTCAGATACCACCGCTCTTAGCAGAGTTCTTCCTTCTGGTGTGGGGTTTCTCTTCAGATGTTTTCTGAAGATGTTGACTCTGTGGTTCTGTTCTTTAACTTCACTACTATAGAACCAATAGTTCCTCCGTGGTGTGTTTCCTGTGATAATGACTGGAATAGCTTTGTTTGCAGCAGCTGCAATGGCTTCCTGCAGATTGGTCTCGTGTATGTTCAAATCCTCAGGTGGCGTGTATGTTGCAAACCAATTTTCAAGTTCTTCTTGGTATATATTCCAATTGGCCTTACTTAAATTCCACCTAGGTTGTGCAGGTGGTGTAGGAGGTCGTTCTATGTTTAGTGTTGTTACAGTAGCATAGTGGTCACTGGTGATCACCGGGTCTACTTCCCACTTCGCCCGATGCTTGAGTGCTGTTGAGATTAATGTAAGATCAAGGGACCCTCCTAGAATGTGAGTGGGTTCCCCAGTGTTGAGAAGTGTAATTTCAGGTACATCTCGCAGAGCTGCAGCTAAATGGCGCCCATCAGCATTGGCTGGCCCAGTCGCACCTAACACTCGATGATGAGCATTAAAATCCCCAGCAATAATTACATTTTCCTGCGTGGCCAAGGCAAGCGCCGCCTCTGCTTCTAGTTTACGTCTAGGGGGCTTGTAAACGTTGTAAATGAGGAGCTCAATATTAGCCATATCCACTGTCACCGCTAATACCTCTACTCCATCCCCACATGAAACTGGGTCTATTTTCTTGCTGGGTATGGTGTTCCTGACTAGGGTCATTAAGCCTCTTTGTCTCCCCTGCTCATACGGCATAACATAGTGCTGATACCCAGCTAATCTGAAGGATTTCGAGGCTGGGAAAAGAGTTTCTTCCAAAACGATCTGCTTTCGTGCTGATTGCAGCCTCCCGAAGTGTGTGGTTTTTATTTCCAAGACCTTGTATGTTCCCCTGCAGTATTCGTAATGGCCAGATGATGGTTTCGGATGGTGTTGCCTGTTCTAGGAGAACTCCTCTTCGGGATCGACCTCTATGTTCTCCACCTCGCAAGTCGTGTCGCCGCAAATCGGACTGCATTGATCGGCCGTGGTCATCCCCGGCATTGTTGGAATCCGTGCATAACTGTGGTCCATTACTGTGTTGCTGGCATTGCCGCATGTCGGACTGCATTGATTGGTCGACGCCGTTTCTGGTGTTGTTGGAACCTGTGCATCTCTGCTGTTCAATACGTCTGTGTTGGTGTTGTTGCATATCAGACTGCATGGGCCGTTGTTGTCTGTCACTTGTGGTGGAAGATCCTGTTGATCGTGGGTGGTCACTGCCACTTCCAGTTGCGTTGGTAAATGTCGATGATCTGGGGTCTTGACTACCCGACTGTTGTCGGAAGTCTGTATGTCCAGGATGCGTTGTCTGTCCTCTTGTGCCTCGTCTTGTCTCAGACTGTATTTGTTGTGAAACAGTGGTCTGCTGCACGATCTTGTCCATTATCACACAAGCGATTTCCTGAGTCTGTCGTTGTGAGGCGTTCTGCGTCACCTGGAGGCAATCGATAATGGTCTCTGCCATGATCTTCACGATGTTTTTCAGCTGGACCTCGGTAAAACTGTATATCTGGTGTGTCGATTCCGAAAGTAATTGTTTTTTGCCCTTTTGCATTGGCTGTATTTCCGCAGCACCTTTGTGTATTTTCTGATTCGGAATTAATAGACTCGGGAAATTTTGCTCTGTGAGTGCGTGTGTCTGTTGTGGCTGTGCACGAGTGTTCCAGACGTTGGTGTTGGAGTATGTGGGGCTGGTCTGTGTGTGTAACCTGGCCTGAGCTGCCTGCACTTTTTCTTTCCGTGCAGAGCAGGTTGTGCTCCAGGCATGATGTTTGCCTCCACAATTTGGACATTTGGCTGTAGTGGCCTGGTTTGCCTTGTGCTTGGCTATGCAGTCTGCGGTTGGATGTCTCAGGCTGCACACTCCGCATCTCTCCTGTCCGGTGCAGCGTGACTGATGGTGGCCGTATTTCTGACACCTGAAGCAGCGCAGGGGTTCTGGGACGTATGGTCTCTGTCGGTATGTACCCCAATTCCCAAGACTGAACGTTTCTGGCACACGTCCCATGACGGTCACCAGAACTTGACGTGTCGCTGCCTTGTCCACTTTTGTGTGGCATCGTTCCGCATTCAGGATTTGCTTGTGTTCGAGTACTGGATCCAGGGGAAAGTCGACTGGGTATCCCAAAAGCACGACTCGTGTGCGTCTTTCCGAAGGGTCCAGCTTTTCCAAGCATACAGGTTCCCCTTGCAGGACCCGTACTGTTCCTAATTGGCAGTCTGGTGGTCTTGTGGTGCTAGTATTATTTCTCCCTTCAGGTTGACTGTAATGGAAAGTTTGAGCTCTGGTCGTTCTTTTTCCATTGCCGTTACTACTCCATATGCTGTAGGAAAGTGGCCTGTCTGCATTATCTTGAATTTCGGAAGAAGTGCAGAGGCTGGCGATGAGACTGGTGGTGTCCTCTCCTGTCTCATACTGTTGTCCTGTGGCTGGGCTGTGGAGAGAGGTACAGTGTCTGACACTGGGTGGTGTCCTCTCTTGTCTCATACTGTTGTCCTGTGGCTGTGCCGTGGACAGAGAAGCATTGTCTGACACTGGCAGGTGTGTGACTGATGCTGTTCCCTCTAGGTCCATTACGTCTGCTGCCTTGCTGGTAGAGGCACGTGGCGAAGCCTCGAGAGCAGTCTTCTTCGGCGCCTGCTGCACATCGGTCCACCGACCCTCCTCGTCCGAAAGCTGCCAACATTTTCTCTTAGCCTTCCCCATGACTCTCTCCACGTACTGAGGACCGAATCACTGCCCTACCTAATGCCCGAGACACTCCTAGGCCTGGAGAAATTCAATCCCCTCCAACGGAGGTCGTAGAATGATTCCCCCAGGTGGAATCAGGGATACCTAACACCTAAACAAGCTGTTTGGTCAACCTTTCCCTGTCAGGCTCAGTACACTTTCTAAAGTGCTCCCTTGTGGCAATGCCCGCAGGATATCGCCTCGCCCTTCAGGGTAGGACTCTAAGTGACCTGGTCAGTGATACGGTCCTAAAAAAAAAAAAAAAAAAAAAAGTGCGGTACGAGAGTTTGGGTCGCCTGCGTACTGGGTTGCGCAGAAAACCAGTCAGCTGGACAGCAGGTAATCAACAACGTTGCATTACCGTCAATTGTAGGCGAAATCAGAATCGTCCACTGCAAAACAAGATATTGCCTGGGTCTTGGAGTACAGATGTAGTGTTCCTCACAAAATCGCGATGAATAGAGCTGATGGGTGCACAGAATCGTGAGTTTCCCGGGAACAAATCCGTGTGCGGCCAGCTAGCTATGGCGCCGGCAGCGAATGCCTTGACCACTGAACCAGGAGCTCACAGGCGACACGTCCACCTCCGCCCAGAGCTAGGCGAACACTGGACAGGCTCTGTTACGGCCCTAATGGGACGCAACCGGGTTCTTTTCTGATAAAAGTTTGGGTATCCCGCCCCAAGCTAGAAGAGGCTTTCAAGGGGTGAGCTCACTAATGCAAGTAAAAATGAAAAGGGGAGGTACATTAAACACACCAGTTCGTCACTTTATACCATGTATAATTAGTCTTCCCACCACCATATATATATAAAAGTCATAAACGGGAAATATCACTACACAATGTACATCATCGTCTCACTCTGAAGACGCTGAACACTTGGCGAAGCTCACTCCGTGCAGTCTTGCCTGGTTTCCTATTCCGCAGCACTACCCACTGCAAGTACCAGGAAACCGTGATGAATCTACCCTGGCCACAGGCCAGCCAAATCACAATTCCACTGGGTGCCTCGTCATGAAGGCCCACAACCACAGTCCAGCCTATAGCTGGCAGGTACCAATCAGCCTCACGCTGTTAGGCCACTTCACGAGCTTATACTAGGGTTGTGAGCCCTAGGCAGGAGCCTCGTGTAACTCGCTGGTTACTCTCTTCGTTCGGCACCACAGTCGGCCGTCTCTTCCACCAGCCAGCCCCGGGTACGGCGGATCCCGTCACTGCCACTCCTCAGGCAGACAGTTGAACATTCTACAGTTCTCGTCTGGCGGCGGCTCACTGCTTCTGCAAAGCAGACTGGTGAAGAGACCTTGGCTGCCTTGGGTCGACTGACTTTTCCAGCATCACAGCAGCCCTATGTTGACTGTGTCAAAGCAGACACGTCATCAGTACTGGGACACTACATGGGAACCACTAGGAAACATCACTTACTGGCTTATACACAAACGTACAGCTTCTAGCTCAATAGATGGTGCTGATGTTCTGAGCACCACCTCACCAGAGGTCAGCACCAGCTACCTCACGAGCTAATAGGACAAGAATCTAGCATGTCGAGCTGGCATATTCCTGCCACCATTAGATGGCGTCGTCCATTTCGTGGGGGTTTCGGGAGCGGACTCACAGATGGCGTTGACGTCACTGCTCCGTGTTCGGACGGTGGACTTGGGTTCGTAACACCTCCCCACCAAAAGGAATTTGGTTCGGGTTCTACAAAACAGAAAACAAACCAAATTAGTATGTTGGTACAAATCCAAACAGACGCACATAAACAATGGACTGATGTGGCGAGGATGTCTTGTCCGCAAAACTGCTTTAATGGGAGAATCAGGCACAAGGAAAACTCGAGGATCATAGGCCATGACCTGGCTGATGTGACTTCCAACAACCTCACTGAGATGCTAATCAGGGGCACAATTATCTCACGTGTCTTGGGTAAGGATCTGCATAGGCACGTTCTGGGGTGAATCGACACCTCCCTGTGTCGTGGCTCTGCTGGTGGCTGGTCGCGGAAGGCATTTCTTGTACCGGTCTGGTAGTCCTTCAGGGAGATGGGAACCTGGAATACAGGGGACTGATGATTTGTAGTAACAGCGACAGTTTTTAACTCGGTACTTACAGCATAACCATCTACTAGGCCCAGACCTAGTCCAAACAGGGCTGCTTGTACATCGAAGAGTCCGTTCGCTCTTCCACCGTCAGGTCGACCAACGTTCCATATAACGCCGAATCCGGGCTCAGCAATCACGCAGGGGGGGGGGGGGGTGTCAACCTGTCGAGAACAGTCACTCATAAAAACATTTCTCCTACTCCCTGCATCAACCATCACCTTCCAGGTCCCTTCTACGACTGCAACATTCACAGTGCAAGTATCTAATCTCTGGGGTCTCTTCACAATTTTCATAGGAGCCATCATCTGACCGTTCGTCCACTGGTCCTTACTTAGAACACACACAAGAATAAAACAATATACCGTCAAGAAACATTTGGCTAACATAGGAATAAGTTTCATGAGCCTATAATATCCATAGCCGGCTATATCCATTAGCCTGGCTTGGATCAAAGAGGGCACTAGAACCTGCGCACCTACCTCACATACCTCTGACGTCTGGGGAATCTCTGGCCAGTTCAATGAACATTGTACCTTGCCATACTGCAAGTACTCAACTGCCGTCACTCCAGACTCTTAGGTATCCGTGAGCGCTTGTACATGAGGCCCCTCCTCTTGCTCAGTTGCTTCTGTCGCTGTAGCCCCATGCATCTTGTCGGGAGAAGCGTTAGCAGAATCTGTTACAATGCTTTCGATCTGCTGGGTAGAGGAAGAATTAAACAAGTTATATACTTCCTCGTCTGTCTGTACCTGCGTATTACCGTTTCCTGTTGTCACCTCAGACCTTCTTGCTGCTCCGGCTACTCGTCCACAAACTTGAGATGATCGTAGTTCCAACCTGTCAACAAGTCGTTGGCTAGAACTACATCTATCCAAGCTATAGGCAGGGTATCAACTACTGCCAACGCACATGTGCCACTGAAGTAAGGCGAGTCTAGTTGTACTTGCACTAAGGGGTCAACGTACCACGTTAAAGGAAACTCAACTAGGAAAACTTTTTGTCTCCCGTCAACACTCATTCCCTCGGGTAACGAGTCTCTTACGATCAGGACTGGGCTGCTCCACTATCTCTGAGCACTACAATTGATCTACCAGTATGATCACTCGCTACATACCCGCCTGAAGTGTGAGGGGGCAAACAATCCTGGTCATTCTCTACTAGTCATTAGAGACTGGGTTCCCACTAGTGGTGTCACACAACCCATCAGCACTACTTCCCTATGTGGGCCGTTACTTCTTCTGCCTCGGCACATAGCAGCAATGTGCCCTTTCTGCCCACAAGTCAAACACATCACGTTCCTCCTTGGACTACGGTGTTTCGGACTGCTAGGACTAGTCCTTCGGGGACTACCTGGGGCGTTTTCATAGCACTTTGTGGGACGGGTTTCTCTTCTTCTTGGCGAGATTTACCGAACAGTCTTGGGTAACTCTTCGGGACATACCTAGTAGAGGATCGATGAGTTAGGATGTACTCCTCAGCAATAGTGTCTGCCGCACTCAAGGTCTCTACCTGCTGCTCTTCTAGGTACGTCTTGAGATCTCCAGACAGACATTCCTTAAAGTCCTCCAACAAAACGACCTGCTCGAGTTCTTCTTTCGTCTTCACCTTTCGAAATGCACACCACTCTTGAAAAAGCCGTTCCTTGATGTTCGCAAACTCGGTGAACGTGTGCTCCGGGGTCTTATTCGGGTTCCTGAACTTTTGCCTATAAGCTTCAGGTGTTGGGTATCTGGGGCTTGAACTCGTATACTAAATTAATTGATTATTGTATTTAAATAAATCGAAGGACCACCCACTTTTGAGAAAAGAGGGAAAACGAATAATAGTGATCATTAGAATGACACTAGAGAACCAGTGTCTATGGAAACTCATTCAATGAATAATCACTTGAAAATAATGAAGACTGTATTATTAATTAAAGCCAAAGCCTCAAATATCAACATTGGGGGGTTATTTCTAGAAGTTCATATATATCTAGGAACCAGTGTGGTTCGTCACTAGTTCATTGTTGAGTTAATAACATGATAAATCTAAACTACAATAGATTCAAAGATATGATAACTCAAATTATGAATATTAAAGATATGAATTACTGAGCAACAGTCAGAGCAAAACACATTAATTACCAAGTCATAAATTCTGGCAATAATAATACATTGTAAGGATCCTATATGAATTATCTAAGAATCAATAATCATGATAAACAAATTTGTATGAAAAATGTCTTAGCTTTAAGACGATTTCTGTAACATCATTTCGTCATTCGTCCTCATGATCACAGGATCTCCACAAAGAAAGAACTCGAGGTGAATAACACGTCTGATGAGAAAAAACTTGCTGGCTCCTCGTACACACGCTGCAATCAAAAGAATTAAAGTAGCAATTGATTAGGCTACGAATTATTTCAAGTATTCATGAAACTGAGAAAATGAAAGAATTTTACTAACGTTGTGTGGTTGTTGGTTACACATCCTAACGACAGACTACTCATAAATATACAATCTCGAGTGATGCATCAGAACAGAAATATATACTTAACATGAGCGTATTAAATACTGAAGTCTGCCGAGATCGCGTCAGCCGGTCCCTAGCGTTCACTGCTGTACACGCGTAATTACGGGTCGTGGCTTCAATTGTTGACGCGTTATTAACTGGCTGGGCACTAGAGAACACGTGGATAAGTAATTGTTACTTGTTAACTGGGTATCAACGTAATTCTTGTCGATAAGAACTTCCCAGTCACCACCATGCGTCTCGCCACTCTCCACGCCAGGACTTCCTCGTGTCTAATGGCGTCTGCCTTCCTCTCTCAACCCGTCTCCGCATTCACCACAGAAATTATTAATCACGAATAATTCTTTTCTGTGCAATTATGGATGAAATGCATTAATAGTTAATGGGTTGCAATTATAGGGATTTAATAATTATCATATTCTCGATAAATGATCTCAAACGAGAAATGGAGATGATATTTATACTCTCCATAGCATTCGATCGTAACAGATAAGACTGTTACTAAATAATTTCAATTAATAACTCTCGGTTTTAGATGATCGGGAGTCATATTATCAGCAATAGGCTCAGATTGAATTATATTAACACTACCGCTAGTGGTATTAATAACTACTGTAATTAGTGTAATGATGATAATTTATTATAATACAATAGTAGATTATTAGTGTTTGAAATTTCCAACATAACTACGAGGGGAGAAAACTCGGGTCGCAGTGCCATGTTGAGTACTGACGTACCTATCCCAAAGTTAGTATTCAGATTAGTATGTTAGTACACACATAACGGATGTCCCGTAATTGTCAAGGACACACAAGAATTTGGAAACATGGAATTTAATGTCATAGTCAATAGCCTACACAAACAAATTAATGATTAAATCATACAATTTAAGTAACTGAGAATCCACTGTGAGGTGAATGTCTTGGGTCATTGTGACTTTTAACTGATTTGTTACTAGACATCACAACACAGTATCATCATGATTACTCAAATTGGATGGGAAATTATTTGCTCTTAGTCAGAGCTATAATAGGCTTGTAGTTTCTGTTTACATTGTTGAGCAGCTGCTCTAGTGGGGCGGGTGCTCGGTGGATCAGAATTGTTGTCCTCGGAAAATGTTGGTGAAGCTGGTTCTGATAAACACTCGTTCTGCTAATTCGAGAGGTACCAACTTCTCGAATGTCTTTAGGGTAGTAGTGCCTTTGCACAAAACCCGTACTACTCTCAGGATGCCTTGGTGATCTGGGTGGATAGCAACAATTTTGCCTATAGGCCATTCTGACCTTGGTCCATCACTGTCAACTAGTACTAGGTCTCCTGGTTTAAGTTGAACTTTATTATAGGGGCTCGAAGCTCCATAGTGGTACTCTCGTAGAGCGGTGAGGTACTCTCGAGTCCACACCTCATTCCACCTTTCAATTACTCTGGAGAGATGTTGGTAACTTTCTACAAAGTCACTTCTGGTTACATAGGAAGGGTCGACGGGGTCCTCTTCTGCCAAAGGTATCAGAGGGCTCAGCAGGCCTCCATGTATTAAATGCGAGGGACTCAGAGGCTCTCTCTGTGAGAAATCATCTGATAGGTAAGTTAATGGGCGATTGTTGACTCGCGCCTCAATTTCCACGACGAGTATTTGGAGTTCGGAGTAACTAATTTTCTGTTGATGCAAGGTCTTCCTTAAACATTTTTTGACAGTCCCTATCATACGTTCGTAGAACCCACCTTGCCAGGGGGCTCTGGGAGCATAATACCGGTAGTGGTATTAATAACTACTGTAATTAGTGTAATGATGATAATTTATTATAATACAATAGTAGATTATTAGTGTTGGAAATTTCCAACATCAGGTACCAACTGATAAGCCATGAGCACTACCTTCTTCACCTTGCCGTAATCACTGGAGTCATCAAGGGACAACGTGGAGTAGGTAATTTGGGCCTTCCCAGTCGAGACGGGCTGTATCATGATGGCCCAATTCTCCTTTGGCCAATCCAAAGAGGCAGCAACCTTCTCGAAGGCCGCGAAGAACTTTGAAACTTCCTTTTCGTTGAATTTTGGGACCATCTTAATATTTCTTACCGGATCGAAACTACTTGTTTCCGTTGTTTTCCTCTGACCACCTAATCGCAGCACTTCTAACTCGTGTAGTCTTTCCTGCTCCTTTTCTTCTCTTTCACGTTCTTCTCATTTTCGTTGTTCTTCTCTTTCCTATTCTTTTTTTTTGCCTTTTTCGTACTTCTCTTTCTCTCTTTCTTCTCTTTCCTTCTCTCTCTCTTTAATTCCAAACGATTCATCTCCATTTCCTTCTCTTTCAAAGCCATATCTTTCGCTATTTCCTTTTCCTTCATATCACGTTCTATTTCTAACTTCTTCCACTATCGCACGATTTATTTCTAAGGTACGCATTTTGACAGTTAGAAAACTTATATTCAGTTCACCCGTATCACTTTCACCGTCTCTACCTTTATCTTCCTCTTCAGTGGCAGTTACCACCTCACTTTCCTGCTTCTCCCCGGCCCTCAAATGTTTGTGAACCTTCGACAAGATATCAACACGGGAATCACTTTCACGTATTTTGATCTCCAGATAGGCACTCACTAGCACAAGTTCTTGCTTTCCCAGATATTTCAATCTGGCAAGACAGTCCTCCTTGTTCAGAAAGTCCTGAACATCGTCCAGATCCTCAATGGTCACTTTCTTCGCCATTGTCACTTAAGTGGTGCACGAACACTTAACAACTTAACACACCGCTTCACTTGAGCACTTAACACACCGAGCATTGTACTCGCCAATACTGCACTTAATCACACCGAGCTCCGCACTCGCCAATACAGCAATTGATCACACTGGACTGAACAGGACATATAACGTCCTAATAATTACAAACAGGGAATTATTCACAGGGGATTGCACTACGTCACCACCCCTGTCAAACGTACTTGGCAAGGGGTCGGATCCTGCATGGGATGCCAATTATGCTATGGCCCTAATAGGACGCAACCGGGTTCTTTTCCGATGGTATTGGAGTTTGGGTATCCGGCCCCAAGCTAGAAGAGGCTTTCAAGGGGTGAGCTCAGTAATGGAAGTAAAAATGAAAAGGGGAGGTACATTAAACACACCAGTTCGTCACTTTATACCATGTATAATTAGTCTTCCCACCACCATAGATATATAAAAGTCATAAACGGGAAATATCAGTACACAATGTACATCATCGTCTCACTCTGAAGACGCTGAATGCTTGGCGAAGCTCACTCCGTGCAGTCTTGCCTGGTTTCCTATTCCGCAGCACTACCCTCTGCAAGTACAAGGAAACCGCGATGAGTCTACCCTGGCCACAGGCCAGCCAAATCACAATTCCACTGGGTGCCTCGTCATGAAGGCCCACAACCACAGTCCAGCCTATAGCTGGCAGGTACCAATCAGCCTCACGCTGTTAGGCCACTTCACGAGCGAATACTAGGGTTGCGAGCCCTAGGCAGGAGCCTCGTGTAACTCGCTGGTTACTCTCCTCGTTCGGCACCACAGTCGGCCGTCTCTTCCACCAGCCAGCCCCGGGTATGGCTAATCCCGTTACTGCCACTCCTCAGGCAGACAGTTGAACATTCTACAGTTCTTGTCTGGCGGCTGCTCACTGCTTCTTCAAAGCAAACTGGTGAAGAGACCTTGGCTGCCTTGGGTAGACTGACTCTTCCAGCATCACAGCAGCCCTATGTTGACTCTGTGAAACCAGACACGTCATCAGTACTGGGACACTACATGGGAACCACTAGGAAACATCACTTACTGGCTTATACACAAATGTACAGCTTCTAGCTCAATAGATGGTGCTGATGTTCTGAGCACTACCTCACCAGAAGTCAGCACCAGCTATCTCACGAGCTACCAGGACAAGAATCTAGCATGTCGAGCTGGCATATTCTTGCCACCACTAGATGGCGTCGTCCATTTCGTGGGGGTATCGGGAGCGGACTTACAGATGGAGTTGACGTCACTGCTCCGTGTTCGGACGGTGGACTTGGGTTCGTAACAGGCTCCTGGTTCAACCTTGAAGCCGAGCGGACCTCTGGACACCTCCTCCGTCTGGGTGTCGCCTGGTCACGTCTTGTTTTTGCGTTTTGGCTTTGCTACTGCCGTTTTGAATCCCTTTTCAGCTGTCCAATTGTACGACGCTTGGCGCACATATCGCCTTGGGTCACAGGATTGTTGATAGATATTTTTTTGACGCGTTCTGGCTGGTTCTCCCGGCGGGGTGACGGTGTTCGGGGGCCGGCTTGGCCGAGAGGTGCTGGGGGTTGGCGGGTCTTGGTGGGTTCCTGGTGTGCCCTCAGTCGTGGTGGACAGCTGGATGATGCTCTGCCGGGGGACACTAGATGACTTTTTGCGTTTTAGTTGGGGGCAGAGTTTTGGTTTTGCTACCTGGTGTTCTCTGTGTGGAGCAGGGCCGGTGCTTGTCACCCTCAAGGGACTCCTGGGTCTCCCCAATCATCTGCCTGACTGTGCATTTATTTGCCGTATGGCTTCATAGTTTCTAGTGATTGGCGTCACTCGTTTTGCAATTTGGCTTGGCGTTCCACCTTTCCTGGCTTCGCGATTCACCCTTAATGGGTACGCCGGGGTGCATCTGATCCCACAATCGTCGTCGCCCCTAAATCAACTACAACAACAACACCTGTGACAAGAAAAACCAGGCTTGTTTGAAAAACAGCGCCATCTGTTGCATGTAAGAGCAACACACGCTATACTAAATAAGTTACGATTCCATTTTAATGTTTCCGATTGCATTGATAAATTGATTTTTCATTAATTTATATTTATTCTAATTTTTATTTAATTATTTTGAGTGATATTGCCTTGGAATTGAGCGTCTTGTTTACCATACCGTTCATTTCATGAGTATACTTTATTTTTTTTCATTGTTTCTCATTTATTTATTTTTTTTACTGTTCTTACTTTTCAGTGATGGGAACATCAGATCATTTGATGTTCCCAATTTTCTGATGGTAACGTCCGATGCATTAGGGAATACATCGGACAAGGGAGTAAGGGATTGTGGGGAGGACGAGTGGAAGGGAGAGTTGGGGATGGTGGGGATGAGAGGATGGGGGAATGGAGAATTGTGGGGAGGAAAAGGGGACCGGGGACTAGGGGATGGTGGGGAGGAAGAGGAGGACAGCACAGGGGGGAATGGTAGGGAAGACGAGTAGGCAAGGGAGTGAGAGATGGTGGGGAGGACAAGGGGACAGTGGAGTGGAGAATGGTTAGGAGGAAAAGGGGATAGTGGAGTTAGGGATGGTGGGGAGGAAAAAGGGACGGGATAGTAGGAGGAATGGTTGGGTGGACGGTGAGAAAAGAATGGTGGGGAAGACTGGGAGACAGGTAAAGGTCGCTGTGGCTCAGCTGAACCACAGCAACGTTTCCGGGTAAAGCTTCTATATATATATATATATATATATATATATATATATATATATATATATATATATATATATATATATATATATATATATATATATATATATATATATATATATATGGAAGGGAGTACCACCTCTGGCTGGAAGAAGGGGGACCCATAGCCTCGGAGGAAACCACGCATAACGCATTAGAGGGAATGTTTAGATCCCCTCCAATACAGTTTCTGTGTGCTTTTCTCCTGCCGCCCCCTTCCTTTTTTTGTGCAGTATTATGTATTTGATGGTTACAAGATATGCATAGGTTGATACATATATATATATATATATATATATATATATATATATATAGGGGGTGGTAGGAGAAAAGCACACAGAAACTGTATTGGAGGGGACCTACATTCCCTCCAATGCGTTATGTGTGATTTCCTCCGAGGCTATGGGTCCCCCTTCTTCCAGCCAGAGGTGGTACTCCCTTCTATATATATATATATATGTATATATACTATATATATATATATATATATATATATATATATATATATATATATATATATATATATATATATGTCGTACCTAGTAGCCAGAATGCACTTCTCGGCCTACTATGCAAGACCTGTTTTGCCTAATAGGCCGAGTTTTCCTGAATTAATATATTTTCTCTAATTATTTCTTATGAAATGATAAACCTACCCATTTCATCATGTATGAGGTCAATTTTTTCATTGGAGTTAAAATTAATGTAGATATATGACCGAACCAACCAACCCTACCTAACCTAACCTAACCTATCTTTATAGGTTAGGTTAGGTTAGGTAGCCGAAAAGTTAGGTTAGGTTTAGGTTAGGTAGGATAGGTAGTCGAAAAACAATTAATCCATGAAAACTTGGCTTATTAGGCAAATCGGGCCTTGCATAGTAGGCTGAGAAGTGCGTTCTGGCTACTAGGTACGACATATATATATATGTGGGAAAAACCTGCTGTGATTGATATAAGAGGAGACTGCCAGGGACTTGTACTGAACTAAATTAAAAAAATTACTGTCTGCAAATTAATTCAACTAAAATCTCTAGCTAGGGTCGTAAATCCTAGCTCCTCTTTTCCTAATGATAGATAATGGGCTGTAAGGGGCAGGTGGGGTGAGTGAATTAGTTGATAGGTTGATTGCAGTTCCACGTCCACCTGCCAACAGGTATCTCACATCAGCTTGTATTTATACAAGGATTAGATTTATAAATTCAGTTGTATAACTGAACACTGGCTCTGTTTAAATCTGAGATTTAAACATACACAGTCTAGCCTAGCACCTTAGCAATTAACAGCCAATACACTTATACTTTAAACAACTTAAATTGTAAATTGCAAAGTATGATAAATGACCTTAATGTATGGTCTAAGTACTGTTACTGAGTACTAAAATATATTTAATTAAATGAACTTATATGATTACATAAAAAATAACTAAGCAAGCAATTGTTAACTTAATTTATATATTCAAGTATTTGCAATGTATATGATCAATGTATATGATTAAATACAGTCAGCTTGTTGAATCTCTTCCTACACTCTGGACACTCATGATTATTTGATTACTTATTGTGACAATCTTCTCTGACACTGGACACTCATGAGGTTCAGAGCTTGGATAAGATTCTGCTGTACCACAATATTAATAATAAACTCACAGAAATATGAGGCGTTGCCTCGCCTTTTTACCGACTATCAGTCTTATAGAATATTAATGTTATACTAGCTTTAATTGGCCAACTAATACGCTACAGTAATAACATTCAATAAACTTAGCTGAAGCCGGGTGCCTGTCTGACAAAGTGTGCCAGACTGAAGAACTCTCTTGGCGAGTTTAGGCACGATATTTTAGATTACAGCGTTGCTGTTGATCTAGTAGCGTTGCTACGGGATTGGACTGCGTTGCAGAAGATAACAATGAAGATTAGGGATGAGATTAGGGATGAAGGTGGAGACCGCTTCACTAAATGCTCCACTTCACTCTTATTTTACATAAATGTTCTAGGATTTTCCTTGTGATATATTGTCCAGGTACTCCCCAGTTCTAGAGAGTGTTCACTGGTGATAATGATATTAGATAAGGTGTCCTTGAGCTGAAAATGTTCGCTAAGGGACCGTCACTGTTCACAGTTGTGTAAACATACGTGTTCTGCCCGGGGGCTGTGGTGGGCGCTTCTCTCCCGAGATGCCCTCCCATCCCCCTTGAAAGGGGTACTTACAATGAATATCGATTGATTATTTTACAGTCTAGACTTATGATTGAGATAAGATGTGATTATAATAAAATATGATATAGGATTAAAGATTATAAGTAGTACTTGATAATACCACTGACTCTTAATAAGGATTCGATTTTATCTCTACCGGATACTACGTCATGTTCCAATAATTTTTAATTAACAAATCCTTCTAGAAGCTTCTGGATCCTTGAGAGACATGCACTAAGTCACGTAGGCATCTATAGGGCCCTATGGCGTACGTGATCATAGTGGCATTGTCATCTAGGATCAAGCTATATAGTGAATCTATTGTGATTCTGATATGATTTGATTATGATATAGATATGATATAGATATGATTTGATATGATATTGATATGATATAGAAATAATACATTTCTTAGATGATTATTAGATATGGTGGTAAAAATTTCCCACA
>WNGS01008055.1:27283-39148 GCA_020271785.1 Procambarus virginalis
CGTCCCCTCATCCTCCCAACCATTCACACTCTCCTATCCCCTCGTCCTCCCCACCATTCCTCCCGCCGCCATCCGTATGTGGGGAGTGAAGAAAGGTTGGGAGGACAAGGACACAGGGAAGAGTGTAATGGTGGGGAGGACTGGGAGACAGCAGGAGGGTTGGTGTTGCTCAGCAATGCACATGCATTGCTGAGACACAGCAACGCGTGGCCGGGTACAGCTAGTATATAAATAAAATGGAAATTTTGTTTTTTTCAAAATCGAGTATCTCTGAAAGTTCTTCACCGATTTATTTGAAATTTTCACACACCGTTACATTCGCATCCGAGTGAATTTTTATATACATATTATATAGATGTCACATTTGCGACGGGAAAACATAAACTTTTTTTTTAAAAAGTGTGTTTTTCATGTGCTTTTCAAGTGAGGGAAATCTTCAAAACCTCTTTACCGATTGCTTTGAAATTTTGACACAACGTGCATTCGAATAGGCGCGTGTTTTTATATACCTACTATATACATGTCTCACCTGTGACAGGAAAAAACATGTTTTTTTTTTTTAAACAGTGCCATGTGTTGCATGCAATAGCAACCTATGCTATACTAAATATGTTACGATTCCATTTCAATGTTTCCAATTAAATGTTCATATATTTCAATTTATTTTCATTTTGATTTAATTATTTTGTGTGACATTGCATTGGAAATGAGCTGTGTTGTTTATCATACCATACATTTCGTGAGTATAAGTGGGGAGGAAAAGGAGACAAGAGTGGATGATGGTGGGGAGGACAAGGGTTCGGGGAGGGAGTAATGGTGGCGAGGACGAGAGGACGGAGGAGTTGGGGATGGTGGGACGAGGGGACAGGGGGAATGGAGAATGATGAAGAGGACAAGGGGACAGGGGAGTGGAAGATGGTGGGCGGAGGACGAGGGGACGGGGGAGTGAGGAATGGTTGAAGGACGAGAAGACAGGGGAATGGTGGGGAGGATTGAGGGACAGAGGAAGGTTGCTGTGGCTCAGCAACGCACATACGTTGCTGTGCCACAGCAACACGTGGCCGGGTACAGCTAGTCTATAAATAAAAATGGAAATGTTCGTTTGTTCAAAATCGATAATCTCTGAAAGTTCTTCACCGATTGCATTGAAATTTTCACACAACGTTCCATTCCGCATCCGAGCGGGTTTTATATACATATTATATAGATGTCACGTCTGTGACGGGAAAAAAACACATTTTTTTTTTAAAGTTGTGTTTTTCGTGTGTTTTTTAAGTGAGAGAAATCTTCGAAACATCATTACCGATTGCTTTGAAATCTTGAAACAACATTGCATTCGAATAGGGGAGTTTTTATATACCTACTAAATACATCTCACTTGTGACAGGAAATACATGCTTTTTTAGAAAAACAGCGCCATCTGTAGGACATATGAGCTACTCACGCTGTAATCTCCGAAAGTTCTTCACCGATTGCTTTGAAATTTTGACAAAACGTTCCTTTCGAATACGTGCGTGTTTTGATATACTTATTGATGCCACATGCCACACCTATGACAGGTGAAAACATGCATTTTTTTGAAAAACGAGCCATCTGTTGCACGTAAGAGCAACATACAATATACAAAATATGTTACGATTCCATTTCAATGTTTCCGATTGCCTAGATATATTGAATTTTCATAGATTTTGATTTATTTTGATTTTGGTTTAATTATTTTGTGTGACATTGTGTTGGAATTGAGCTGTGTTGTTTACTTTACCGTTCATTTCGTGGGTACAGCTTATTTTTCATTTTTTCACTTCGTTTTTTTAACTGTTCTTCTTATTTTTCAGTGCAATTGGTGGTGAAATTGAGCTGTGTCGATTGATCTGTGTTTGCATTTAAATATTTCCTTAGTATTTTTTCTTTTTGTTTTGAAACAAGAAAATGGACAACACGTTTATTTCACAGGTGCAAATGTGCAACAAACAGCTATGAATCCACCAGCTACAACGTTAACTGTGTTCTTCGCGTTATGTCAAAATGACGCGTTTGCGAAAACTGCTGTGTTCGGAAGTGCCTACATATTACACATGGAATGCCAGTAGAAATAATTTGAACGACGTAAACGAGGATTACGAGTTGACGGACAACCTCTCATATTCAAACAATCTACGATAGACAGACTGTACACCGTGCATTCCAATCAAGATGAATGCTTCTTTCTTCGCATGCTGTTGGTAAATGTGCCCGGTCCAACGTCTTTGAAGCCATTGAGATTTGTCAGCGACAAAACACATGCCACTTTCCGTAGTGCATGTCAAGCTCTGAATTTATTGGAAAACGACCGACACTGGGATGTATGCATTAATGACGCGTCTAACACGTCACATCCAACCCAAATTCGTGCATTGTTTGCAATCATATTGACCAGCGGCTCTCCTTCATCTCCAACAGAGTATGGGGGAAACACAAATCGCACATGGGTGAAGATACTGTCCGTCTAATGCGCAAGAAAAATTCAAATATGAACATGAATTTCACAGCAGAAATCTGCAACGAAGCGTTGATAGCGATTGAAGATTTGTGCTTAGAAATCGCGAACGAAGTTCTCAATCAGTTGGAAATCCCAACACCGAATCTATCTGTTGCTGCTTCGTTCGATGTAGAATTGCGTCGTGAATAACATTACAACACGGGTGATCTATTATCGTATGTACAATCAAATATTCTTAAGCTAACACTTGAGCGAAAAGGCATTTACAATCAATAATTCAAACTCAATAACAGGCTTGGAGAAATCTTCTTAGATGCGCCAGGAGGAACTGTACAACTAATGTAATTAGATTGATTTTGGCAGCATTTCGATCCCAAAATGGCATACCGTTATCTCTTGCATCGTCCGGAATAGCTGGGACATTGCTACCATGTGGAAGAACTGCTACTTCGGCTTTGAATGGCCATTGAACATGCAATTCATTTAAACTCCCACGTGCAACGTTTCCAAACCATCCGGCATGGGAAAAGCATTGAAGAAATGTTAACTTATTGTTGGGATAAATGCACAATGGCCCACAAAAAATCGGTCGAGGCTCTTCACTGACCTTTGCAAAATTTGTGTGGAAACATCAGACATTTGGGAACGCATTAATATTGCTTGCAGAAAATTTCATGCAAACATTACCTGTAATTCCTCGATCGACACCAGCGGATGAAATAAATGCTTGCCTGAATACAGTATGAAATACAGTAGCTGAGATATTCTTACATCAGTTGCTAGAAATTGGGAACAGAAACGTGCTGGTTGATCTGACCTCAAGACGAATTTCATTGCCTCATAACTTCTGCAATTTAGTGACGTTAAAAGAAGAATTGGTTGAAAAGTATTTCCCAATATTCCAACCAATTATAAGAATCACGATCGGCTGAGTGAACAAGCTGTTCTTCCGGCCAAGAATAAAGACGTCTACGAAGTTAACAATATTATTCAGTCTAACATACACAACGAAGCAGTCATATACAAGTCCGTCGACACTGTTGTGGAAGCAGATGAAGCCGTTAATTACCCAACAGAATTTTTGAATTCACTCGATCTGCCAGGGATACCACCGCACGTACTGCAATTGAAAATCGGCGTACCAAATATCATGTTGCGAAATATCAACCAGCCAAAGCTTAGCAACGGCACGCGGCTTGCATTAAAAAAATATTCAGCAACGTCGTAGTAGCAACAATCTTGTTAGGACCTTTCAAAGGTGAAGATGTCCTCATTCCTCACATTCCTATGATTCCAACGGATTTGCCATTTCAATTTATGAGATTGCAATCCACAATTTGATTGGCGTTTGCAGTCACCATCAACAAAGCTCAAGGCCAATCTTTAGAATTGTGCGGTTTAGATCTAGACATGGATTGCTTATCACATGGGCATTATATGTTGTGTGTTCTAGAGTCGGCAACCAGACAATCTTTATATCTCCACAGATAATGGAACAAGAAAAAATATTGTATACCCACAAGCATTGTGAAATTAAACATGATAGAAACGTGCATTTCACTTTTCTTTCTTTTCCATTTAACCAGACTGAGCCACAACAGGTGAGGCATGTATATAGTAGGTATATAAAAACAGTTGCCTATTCGAATGGAACGTTGTATCAAAATTTCAAATCAATCAGTAAAGAGTTTTCAAAGATTTCCCTCCCGTCAATAAAAGCATGATTTTTCCCGTCACAGACATGACATCTATAAAGTATGCATATAAAACCCTCTCGAATGCGAATTGAACGTTGTGTGAAAATTTCAAAGCAATCAGTGAAGAACTTTCGTAGATTAGCGATTTTAAACAAACGAACATATCCATTTATATTTATATACATTTTGTGTGACATTGTGTTGGAATTGAGCTGTGTTGTTTACCATACCGTTCATTTCGTAAGTAAAGTATAGAGGCCACACCTGTGACAGGTAAAACTATGCCTTTCTTGAAAAACTGCGCCATCTGTTGCATGTAGGAGCAACACACACATGCTATACTAAATATGTTACAATTCCATTGTAATGTTTCCGATTGCATTGATAAATTGAATTTTCATAGATTTTAGTTTATTTTCATTTTGATTTAATTATTTTGTGTGAATTGCTTTGGAATTGAGCTGTGTTTTTACCATACCGTTCATTTTGTTAAATTTTTCATATTTTCATTTCATTGTTTAACTGTTCTTCTTATATTTAAGTGATGGGAACATCAGATCTCTTTATGTTCAAATTTTCTGATGGGAACATCAGACCATTTGGAAGGCATTGTATGAAGGAGTGGGGAATGGTGGGGATGACAAGGGAGAGATAGAGTGGAGGACGAGGGGGTAATGGTGGGGAAGGACGAGGGGACAGGAGACTTTTGGATGGTGGGGACGAGGGGATGGGGGAATGCAGAATGGTGGGGAGGACAAAGGAACAGGGAAATGAGGCATGGTGGGAAAGAAGAGGGAATGGTGGGGAGGACGAGGGGACGGTGTAGTAGGGAATGGTTGGAGGCCGAGGACACGGGTGAGAGGGGAATGGTGGGGAGGACTGGGAGTCAGGGAAGGTTCCTGTGGCTCAGCAACGCACATGAGTTGCTGAGCCACAGCAACGCGTGGCCGGGTAATGCTAGTATATAAATAAAAATGTAACTGTTCGTTTGTTCAAAATAGCTAAACTCCGAAAGTTCTTCACAGATTGATTTGAATTTTTCACATAACGTTCCATTCATATCCGAGCAGGTTTTTATATACATACTATATAGATGTTACGTCTGTGACGGGGAAAAACATGCTTTGTTTGAAAAACTATGTTTTCATGCGAGGGAAATCTTCGAAACCTCTTACCGATTGCTTTGAAAATTTGACACAACGTTGCATTCGAATAGGCGCGTGTTTTTATGTACCTGATATATACATCCCTTGTGACGCAAATATTTTTTTAAACAGCGCCATCTGTTGGACGAAAGAGCAACATACGCTGTAATCTCCAAAAGTTCTTCACTGATTGCTTTGAAATTTTGCCACAACGTTCCATTTGAATAGTTGGGTGTTTTATATATCTACTACAATATATAGATGCCACACCTTTAACAGGTAAAACATACTTTTTGGAAAAACAACGCCATCTGTTGCACGTAATAGGATTTAATATTTGTTTGATATGCATATGAATTGAACTGTATTGCTTACCATACCATTTATTTCGTGAGTATAAGTATATATGCCACACCTGTGACAGCTATAAACATTCATTTTTTTTAAGAAACAGCGCCATCTGTTGTATGTAAGAGCATCACACACTATACTAAATGTGTTACGATTCCATTTCAGTGTTTCCGATTTCATTGATAAATTATGTTTCATTAGATTTCGTTTTATTTTCATTTCGATTTATTTATTTGTGTGTGACATTGTGTTAGAATTGAGCTGTGTTCTTACCTGTGACAGGAAAAAATACGACTTTTCGAAAAACAGTGCCATCTGTTGGAGGTAAGAGCAACACACACTGTAATCTCCAAAAGATTTTCACCAATTGCTTTGAAATTTTGACACAATGTTTCATTCTAATAGGAACATGTTTTTATATACTTACTATATATATGCCACACCTTTAGCAGGTAAAAACATGTTTTTTTTTAAACAGCGCCATCTGTGGCACGTAATAGGAACACACACAATACTAAATATGTTACGATTCCATTTCAATGTTTCCGATTGCATTGATAAATTAAACTATCATAGATTTTGATTAACTTTCATTTTGATTTAATTATTTTGTGTGACATTGCTTTGGAATTGAACTGTGTTGTTTACCATTCAATTAATTTGTGAGTATAAGTAGAGATGCCACACCTGTGACAGGTAAAACATGCTTTTGTCTTTTTAAACAATGCCATCTGTTGCACGTAAGGGCAACACACTGTACTAAATATGTTACGAATCCATTTCAACATTTCTGATTTCATTGATATATTGAATTTTCATTGATTTCGATCTATTTTCATTTTGATTTAATTATTTTGTGTGACATTTCATTGGAATTGAGCTGTATTGTTTACCATACTGTTTATTTCATGAGAATAGTTTATTTTGTTAGTTTTCATTGTTTTTCATTTCGTTTTTTAACTGATTTAATTATATTTCAGTGATTGGGACATCAGATCATTTGGGAATGCATCGGACAATGGAGTGGGAAATGGTGGGGAGGACCAGGGAACAGGAGTGGGGGATGCTGGGGAGGACGAGGGGGCAGGGGAGGAGGTAATGATGCTGAGGTCGAGAGGATGAGGGAGTTGGGAATGGTGGGGACGTGGGAATGGAGAATGGTGGGGAGGACATAGGGGACAGGGGAGTAGGGGATGGAGGGGAGAACGGGGGGATAGTGTAGAGGGGAATTGTATGGAGAGATGAGGCGACGTGGGAATTTGAGTTGGTGGGGAGGACGAGAGGACGGTGGAATGGGGAATGGTTAGGAGGACGAGGGAACGGGAGATGGGGGAATAGTGGGGAGGACAGGGAGACAGGGAAGGTTGCTGTGGCTCAGCAACGCACATGCGGTGCTGAACCACAGCAACGCATGGCCGGGTTCAGCTAGTCTATAAAAATAAAAATGGACATGTTCGTTTGTTCAAAATCGCTAATCTCCGAAAGTTCTTCACCGATTGCTTTGAAATTTTGACAAAAAGTGGCATTTGAATAGGCGGGTGGTTTTATATACCTACTATATAGATGCCACTCCTGTGGCAGGTAAAAGCATGTTTTTTTGAAAAACAGTGCCATCTGTTGCACTTAATAGCAACATGCACGTTATGCTAAATATGTCACGAATTCCATTTCAATGTTTCCAATTGCATTGATAATTTTTTTCTCATAGATTTTGACTTGTTATATCTTTTTATTGAACTATTTTGTGTGACATTATGTTGGAATTGAGCTGTGTGCTTACCATACCATTCATTTTGTGAGTATAAGTATAGATGACACACCTGTGACAGGTATAACTATGCTTTTCTTCAAAAACCGGTCATCTGTTGCATGTAAGAGCAACACACACATGCTATACTAAATATGTTACAATTCCATTTCAATGCTTCTGATTGCATTGATAAATTGAATTTTCATAGATTGTGATATATTTTCATTTTGATTTAATTATTTTCTGTGAATTGAGCTGTGTTGTTTACCATACCATTCATTGTGAGAATAGTTTAGTTTTTTTAATTTTCATATTCTCATTTAATTTTTGAACTGTTTTTCTTATACTTCAGTGATGGGAACATCAGATCACTTGATGTTCCCAATTTTCTGATGGGAAGATCAGACCATTTGGGAAGGCATCGGGCGACGGAGTGGGAAATGGTGGGGATGATGAGGGGACGGAAATGAGAGGTGGTGGGGAGGACGAGGGAACATGGGATGGGGTATTGGTGGGGAAGGACGAGGGACGGGGGATTTTGGGATGATGGGGACGAGGGGATGGGGGACAGGAGAATTGTGGGGGAGGACAAAGGAGAGGGGAGTGGGGATTGTGGCAAGGAAGAGGAGATGGTGGAGTAGGGAATGGTGGAGAGGACGAGGGGACAGTGGAGTGGGGAATGGTTGGGATGCAGAGGAGATGGGTAAGGGGGGGAATGGTGGGGAGGACTGGGGGACAGGGAATGTTGCTGTGGCTCAGCAACATACATGCGTTGCTGAGCCACAGCAACGCGTGGCCGGGTACTGCTAGCATATAATAAAAATATTTGTTTGTTCAAAATTGCTAATTTCCGAAAGTTCTTCGCCAATTGCTTTGAAATTTTCACACAACGCTCTATTTGTATCCGAGCAGGTTTTTATATACATATTATATAGATGTCTCATCTGAGACGAGAAAAAAAACATTTTTTTTAAAGTATGTTTTTCAAGTGTTTTTCATGCGAGTGAAATCTTTGAAACCTTTATACCGACTGCTTTGAAATGTTGACACAACGTTGCATTTTAATAGGTGCATGTTTTTATACACCTACTATATACATGCCTCATATGTGACAGGAAAAAACATGCTTTTTATGGAAAACAGTGCCATCTGTTGGATGTAAGAGCAACACATCCTGTAATCTCCGAAAGTTCTTCACTGATTGCTTTGAAATTTTGACACAACGTTCCATTCGAATATGCGCGTGCTTTTAGATACCTACATTACAGCTGCCACACCTATAACAAGTAAAACAGGCCTTTTTTGAAAAACAGTGTCATCTGCTGCATGTAAAAGCACCTCCCGCTATACTAAATGTTACGATTCCATTTCAATGTTTCTGGTTGCATTGAAAAATTGTATTTTCATAGATTTCGGTTTATTTCATATTGATTTAATTATTTTGTGTGACATTGCTTTGGAACTGAGCTTTGTTGTTTACCATCTGTCATTTCGTAATTATAAGTATAGATGCCATACCTGTGACAGGCTTTTTTTTTTTTTTTTTTGGGATATTCCTGCGCGGGCCCTAAGCCTCTGGCTGCCACTAAGTGTTGCTTTTTCTAGTTTACTTGGGTGGAGTATGTAGTTAGTCTCGTATGGTCGCTTTAGTAGATATTTGCATACATGGGTATCAAGCCTGATGCGATGTAAGTGTACTTCTGTTGCCCTCTGCTCCCCTTCATTAACATAAGTGGTTCGTAGTTGGTTGAATCCCTGTACCAACCTGCAGATCGAGATGTTGCAACAGCTGAGGTGTGGTCACTGTACAACTTTTGCATTGCTCTGGTTCTAATTACTCGCTTAATCTGGGACAGACTCTGTGGTATGCAAATGTCTACAGTTCTTCTCTTAGTTGCAAGTTTTGCAGCTTCGTCTGCAATGTCATTCCCAACGATACCCACATGACTTGGCACCCAGTTGAGAAGGACCCGTCGGCCTTGACGTTTGGAGTGTTTGCATTAATGATAGGACAGTTGTGATCAGATGTATGTTATCACATATGCGGTCTTGTTGCAAGGTTTCAATGGCGGTTCTCGAATCTGTATGTATGATACATGTTGTCGGTGTTGAGCAAGAGCATGTTCCAAAGCCTTTTGAATGGCCAGCATCTCTGTTTGTAAAGTCGAACACCATTTGAGAGCCTCCAACTATGTACAGAGTTTCCTGCTTTAACTGCAGCTCCGGTTTCGTGTCCCTGCTGGTCTACTGATCCATCGTGAAGTATGTGAAGCTATCGGATGCCATGTTTGCTTCTATATGCATCTGTGCAATGTTACGTAGCAGAAGAGGATGTGTCTGGTTCTTTTTCCCTACAATAACCATAATCTTAAAGTCTGCTGGCGGAGATTCCCAAGGGGCTTGCATAACAAAGTCTGCATGTATTTCGTCGACACCCTTCTCAGTGACTGTGTTTGTTATTTCGAACGTATTGATGGTGTTTATCGCACAATGGGTCCACCTGGTGCTATTGGAGGCTCGTCTGTCCAGAGTTAGTGCTCCAGTGATGATATCATTAAGTGAACTGATTCTAGGTCTAGTCAATATCTTGGTGAGCATGAACGCAGCGATCCCTTTTACCCTTATTTCAAGCGACGTTAGCCTGGTTTCCAGTCTTAGGTTCAGTATTTTAGTCCATCTGGGAGCTCCTGTTATGATTCGCAATGCATCGTTTTGAAGAACCTCAACGTTCGCCCACTGGCCAGGAGAAAGAGTGAGTAAGGCAGGCGCCGCATAATCAATTAGGGAACGAACGGCGTGTATGTAAACACATTCTTAACACTTTGTGTCCCGCTCCTAGACGGGGCCCTGTGATTGCTCTCATTATATTTAGTCGTGATTTTACTTTCTCCTTTAGATATTGAATTTGCTTGTTGAACGTCATGTTAAAATCTATCCACACTCCGAGATATTGATATTGTGTAACCCACTGAAGGTTAATGTCTTGAATGCGTAGGTGCCTGTCTGGAGTGTGGCCGCCTAGTCTCATTGCCTTAGACTTCTGTGCAGATATTTTTAGCCCTAAAACGCTGCATTCAGATGTTACTTTATCTAATGCACCTGTGCTTTATTGAGAAGTGAAGGACCTGTAATGACTAATGCTAGATCGTCAGCATAGCTTAGCAATTTACCCCTTCTGTAAATGTCATGGCAACAAGTTTCTCCATAAGGATGTTAAAAAGACTAGGACTGAGGACTCCTCCTTGTGGAGTCCCATTCTCATGCAAGCGGTAGCCCGACACTTGTCCTTGCAACTTTACTCTGGCATACCTGTGACTTAGGTAATCTTGAATCCATGCTAGCATTTTTCCCTTTACACCTTTTGTAACTAAGGTGTGTAAAATTGCTTGCGGGCTCGCAAGTTCGAATGCTTTTTCTAGGTCAAGGAAGATCACTATAGCTGGACCCGAGTTAACTGTTCCTAGTAATGTGGCTATGCAGTTGGCAGTACCCACGCCTCTAGTGAAGCCAAATATGTGTTTATGCAGGTCTCCAGTCTTCCACAGTAGCCTATTTAAGACCATCCGTTCTGCAGTTTTACTAATGCATGATGTTAATGAAATGGGTCTGTAATTGCCAGGTTCTTTCGGCTTAGGAATCGGATGATGTCTGCTTTCTTCCAGAGGTCGGTAGTTTGCCTTGCTGCCAAGATGCGTTGATGACGTCCAATATTCCTTGTTCTCCAGCAGGACCTGCATGTGCGATCATTGAGTATGTAATGGTATCAGCACCTGGTGCAGTGTCCTTACCACCTTTTTTGGCTCTGAGTTCTTGTTCTGTGTGTGAAGGGACAGTCACATTCGTCATTTATAGCTATACTCGCATGAATGACTGTCAACCTCTCTTGTGTTAATTGTTCTTGCTGCCTGCGGACCACAGCAGGAAGCTGATATGAAGATGTTCGTTCTGCAAATGGAGGCAAGTCTCTCAGCCTCCTGCAATGGTTGAATACATGCCTGTGGTCGGGCTGGTCGACCTGATATAGTTTTAATCTGACCCCATATCTTGCCAAGACTACTATGTTCGTTCAGAGTTTGACACCACTCAGACCATCTTGCCTCCTTTACTTCTCTAGAAACGCGTCTTGCTTCAGATACCACCGCTCTTAGCAGAGTTCTTCCTTCTGGTGTGGGGTTTCTCTTCAGATGTTTTCTGAAGATGTTGACTCTGTGGTTCTGTTCTTTAACTTCACTACTATAGAACCAATAGTTCCTCCGTGGTGTGTTTCCTGTGATAATGACTGGAATAGCTTTGTTTGCAGCAGCTGCAATGGCTTCCTGCAGATTGGTCTCGTGTATGTTCAAATCCGCAGTGGCGTGTATGTTGCAAACCAATTTTCAAGTTCTTCTTGTATATATTCCAATTGGCCTTACTTAAATTCCACCTAGGTTGTGCAGGTGGTGG
>WNGS01008056.1:0-12806 GCA_020271785.1 Procambarus virginalis
TTCAAAATAAACATGTGGTCATTATTCATTTACAGGAATTAGTGACCAGGTTGTGGTTATAATTAGCGTTGTGCGTAGTATTGTGGAAGGAGGATTTTGGTGAGGGAGGAAGGCGAGAATTGAGGTAGCCTCATTGTGTGTGTGTGGCAGCCACTCTTGTTTTTGCTCACCATACTAGCTTAGTGGTTTGCTATGGGCAAAACATATGTACTGGGTATATATAGTGTGTGTGTATATAGTGTAAGAACAGCAACGGAGAATGTGAGAGGAGCTATTTTGGTGAGGGAGGTGATGTAATCGTTGCGTCGTCTGCTGTGTGATTTTTCATGCAGTGTATGGTTGCCACTGTACTGATTGACACTATACCGGCTTACTTGCATATTTCTGGCAAATAAAACATGTAGATAGGTATATATAACATGTGTAATAAGAACTATAACAGTATGGTGGGAGGAGCAATGTTGGCGAGTAGATGTTTGGTGAGGGAGACTGGCTGGGTGTGGCTGCTCTCACTCGAGGTGTTCTGAATGTGTTCATGGCCAAATGCTCCCATTGGCCCATACGGGCAGCTGTTATTGGCATATACGAGGTACCTGCTATTGGCCCATACGAGGCAGCTGCTATCCCATATGAGGCAGCTGCTATTGGCCTATACGAGGCAGCTGCTATTGGCATATACGAGGCAGCTGCTATTGGCCCATACGAGGCAGCTGCTATTGGCCCATACGAGGCAGCTGCTATTGGCCTATACGAGGCAGCTGCTGTTGGCCCATATGAGGCAGCTGCTATTGGCACATACGAGGCAGCTGCTATTGGCCCATACAAGGCAGCTGCTATTGGCCCATACGAAGCAGCTGCTACGCGATGTTCTGAATGTGTTGATGGTGAATGTATATAGTGTGTGACAGTGTATAGTGTGTAAATAGATTGTATATGTACATAAATTAGCATGATACATAGTAAATGTGTGCTGCATATGTGTACACAAGTGTTATGCACGTAACACAGTGTCTTTGGACAGTACGGATGTTTTACTGCCATAATACAGTATAGTGTACGTGTTCACTATACATAGGATTAGCACGTAAAAACAAATCAAATGTATTTGGAACTGTGCGAAAATAATGAACGAAAATATATTCGCGGCAATTCACGGCACCCCGCCTCGGGCGCCATACCGCCCCGGGAGCGTACGTCACGGGCGAACAGGGAATGATGACGTCACGCCCCAACTTACGGACCCCATAGCAGCCAAAGTAAGTACAATTTCGATTTTTTTCTACATACCCATACTGAGGGAAGGGTTTCTGACACTTTAAAACGAAAAAAGAATTTTTTCCTGAGAATTTATTTCCTGCGCACTGCGGGAGTGTCATATTTGGAGGCAACGCAGTTAAGGGGTTAAAGTGCCTGATTTTCGAAAAGCTGATTTCAATAGCCTAAGAAATTTTTTGGGTTAAATAGATTGGAATGTCTTGGGTATGGGGTGTGGGCTAAACGTGAACCCAGCGACAGGTGACGTAAAAGGGGATTTCGATGTGGATTCAAAATATAACCTATTTAAAAATATTCTAAGCAAAGCCCAGGAACGTAGTATACCATATAAATTGAATAGATCAAATACTAATGATCCAAAGTGGATAACAAATGATCTGAAGAACCTTAAAGGTAAAAAGAGAGCGTGGTACAAAAGGATTAAGAATGGAAAGTTAGTTTAGAACAGGAATTCGTACAACTGGTTAGAAATGTTAAAAAAGAGATAAGGAAAGCAAAAAGAAACTACGAAGTTCGCATAGCAGGGCAAGCGAAGAAAAATCCTAAAGGGTTTTTTCAGTTATATTGAACTAAGACTAGGGAAAGGATAGGTCCATTAAAAACTGAGACTGGTCAAATAACGGATAATGACGAGGAGATGAGTAGTATTTTTAATAAATATTTTATATCTGTATTTACTAATGAGGAACTTAACAATATGCCTTCAGCCAAACAAGTATATGTGGGTGGGGATGAGGACAGGTTGAATAGTTTAGCAGTTACCAGGGAGGACGTAATTAAACAAATAGTAAAACTAAAACCAAACAAATCCCCAGGGCCGGATGAAGTGTTTGCCAGGGTGCTTAAAGAATGCAAAGGGGAGCTTTCTGAGCCACTGTCTACCATATTTAATAAATCAATAAAGTTAGGTAGAGTGCCAGAGTCATGGAAGGTAGCTAATATGGTACCAATTTTTAAGAAAGGAGGTAGATCACTTGCGTCAAACTATCGGCCATTTAGCCTAATGTCTATTGTGGGAAAGTTACTTGAATTGATAATTGCAAATACAATTCGTTTTCATCTTGAAAAACATAAATTAATAAATGCGTTGTAACATGGTTTTACAAATGGCCGTTCATTTTTAACAAATTTGCTATCTTTTTATTCCAGCATAGAGGCAGTTGATAGTGGTAAGGATTGTGATGTTGTGTACCTTGACTTTAGCAAAGCTTTTGATACAGTGCCACATGTAAGACTGATTAAAAAAATAGAGGCTCATGGTATTGGTGGTGCTATATTAAGTTGGATTAGGGCATGGCTATTCCAAAGGAAACAGAGAGTTAGTATAAATGGGGTTAAGTCAGAGTGGGATAATGTTGTTAATGGAGTACCTCAGAGCTCTGTCCTGGGACCTCTGTTGTTTATGATATATATAAATGATTTAGATTCAGGTTTGAGTAGCAACATCTGCAAATTTGCAGATGATACAAAAGTCGGTAGGGAAATTAACACGGAAGAAGACTCACCATTATTGGAAGAAGACTCACTAATTTGGACAGACTTGATGCTAGGCAAAGAAGTGAATGAGATGTATGTCAAGTTTTGTGAAATATATGATAAAGGCACAAAAATTTTTATACCAAAACAGAGATGCAGAACTAGAAAACAGGATTGGTTCAATAGAAATTGCGAGAGGGCTAGAGACCAAAAGACACAAAAATGGAATCGATACAGGAAGAGGCCGAACCCCCAAACATACCAGCGATACAAAGATCAGAGAAACAACTACACGGCAGTGAGGAGAGAGGCAGAAAGAAATTTTGAAAAAGGGATTGCAGACAAATGTAAAACAGAACCAGGTCTATTTTATAAATTCATAAACAACAAATTGCAGGTAAAGGATAATATTCAGAGGTTGAAAATGGGAAATAGATTCACAGAAGATGAAAAGGAAATGTGTGAAACACTAAACGAGAAGTTCCAAAGTGTGTTTGTACAAAATGAAATCTTTAGGGAACCAGACACAATAAGAATTCCAGAGAACAACATAGAGCACATAGAGGTGTCTAGAGACGAAGTGGAAAATATGCTAAAGGAGCTAGGTAAGAACAAAGCAGTTGGTCCAGATGGAGTTTCACCATGGGTTCTGAGAGAATGTGCACCTGAGCTCAGCATTCCACTTCAACTGACTTTTCAGGCATCCCTGTGTACAGGAGCTGTAGCTGATGTGTGGAAAGAGGCTAACATAGTTCCAATCTACAAAAGTGGAAACAGGGAAGACCCCCTTAATTATAGACCTGTATCATTGACAAGTGTAATAATCAAAATATTGGAAAAAATAATTAAAACTAAATGGGTAGAACACCTGGAGGAAAACGATATAATATCAGACAGACAGTATGGTTTTCGATCTCGAAGATCCTGTGTAACGAACTTGCTCAGTTTTTATGATCGAGCCACAGAGATTTTACAAGAAAGAGATGGTTGGGTTGACTGCATCTATCTGGATCTAAAAAAGGCTTTCGACAGAGTTCCACATAAGAGGTTGTTCTGGAAACTGGAACATATTGGAGGAGTGACAGGTAAGCTACTAACATGGATGAAAAATTTCCTAACTGACAGAAAAATGAGGGCCATAATCAGAGACAAGGTATCGGATTGGAGGAATGTCACGAGTGGAGTACCTCAGGGTTCAGTTCTTGCACCGGTAATGTTCATTGTCTACATAAACGATCTACCAGTGGGAATACAGAATTACATGAACATGTTTGCTGATGATGCTAAGATAATAGGGAAGATAAGAAACCTAGATGATTGTCATGCCCTTCAAGAAGACCTGGACAAAATAAGTATTTGGAGCAACACTTGGCAAATGGAATTTAATGTGAATAAATGCCATGTTATGGAATGTGGAATTGGAGAACATAGACCCCACACAACCTATAAATTATGTGAGAAATCTTTAAAGAATTCTGATAAAGAAAAGGATCTAGGGGTGGTTTTAGATAGAAAACTGTCACCTGAGGACCACATTAAGAACATTGTGCGAGGAGCCTATGCTACACTTTCTAACTTCAAAATTGCTTTTAAATACATGGATGGAGAAATACTAAAGAAATTGTTCACGACTTTTATTAGACCAAAGCTGGAATATGCAGCGGTTGTATGGTGCCCATATCTTAAGAAGCACATCAACAAACTGGAAAAGGTGCAACGACATGCCACTAAGTGGCTCCCAGAACTGAAGGACAAGAGCTACGAGGAGAGATTAAAGGCATTAAACATGCAAAAACTAGAAGATAGAAGAAAAAGAGGTGATATGATCACTACATTCAAAATAGTAACAGGAATCGATAAAATTGATAGGGAAGAATTCCTGAGACCCGGAACTTCAAGAACAAGAGGTCATAGATTTAAACTAACGAAACAAAGCTGCCGGAGAAATATACGAAAATTCACTTTTGTAAACAGAGTGGTGGACGGTTGGAACAAGTTAAGTGAGAGGATTGGATCCTGAGCAGCCGTGGAGTGCGGACGTGTCCCTCCGTGCCTGCTGGGGTTATTAGCTGTTTGGTCGCCAGGTGGCGGGGCGTCGCTGCCCCCCCCCCCAGTGTTGTTGCCTGGCTGGCTGAGTGCGGACGTGGCAGGTGTTGGGCTTACCATGGGTGGTCCCCTTCCATCGATTAAGCGCGTGAACTCCGTGGGCCTGGAGTTCTCTGGGCGTGCTGGATATCCGGAAGTAGCAGTGGTTCTGTGCGACTTGCTTCATGTCCCTGTGCTGGACGTCGACGGAATTGAGCTTGTGACTGCTCATCGTGTTGTCATCAAGCTGGTGACGGAGGAGGTGTACCGTGATTTCCTCGGTCGTTACGAGGGACGCTCGTTGTCGTTGCCGGGGGGTGCCGGCTCAGTCTCCATATCAGACCGGAGTGGTGCGCTGACCTATGTCAGTGTGCATGGGGCGCCCCTGGAGTTTCCCGAGGATCTTCTGCGGCGTTACTTCCAGCGGTTTGGGCCAGTCATCAGTGTGAGGGTCAACACGATATCCTCTGGGAGGTATGCCGGGAGGCGGACAAACATTCGCACCTTGGGGATGCGCCTGCGGTCGGATATTCCATCTTCGGTCCGGCTTCTGGGGTACTACATCCGGGTGTACTATGCCCGACAGCCTCGGACCTGTTTCCGGTGTGGCTTGATGGGGCATCAGGCTGCCGGGTGCGAGGCGGCTCCGGTTGCCCCTGTCAACCTCTTTAGGGAAGAAGATTTCCCTCCGCTTCCCCTGGACGAGGACTCCGGGGATGCGGAGACCGACCAGCTCGTTGTTGCGGCTCCCCCGGCGTCCCCTGACGTTCCCCCGGATGTCGCCGGCCATCCTCAGGCTGTTGCGATGCTATCGGTGGATCCTCCTGCTCCTGTCCCTGCTGCTCCAGTGGGCCTGTATGCTGCGCCCTCCTCACCACCTGTTCACCTGTCTTCAGATGCTGCGCCTGGCCCTGCCTCATCGCCTCGGATCCCGGCTGTGCTGGGTGCTGAAGTGGCTGTGGGGTCCCCGGTTGTGTGTGGTCCGGTTCCCCCTGCGGTTGAGGCTGCTGCAGTCATGAGACGGGCGTTGGTCCGCGCGGCTTGTGATGCCCGTGGTTCTGGGTCCGCCTCCGGCTCTGAGGATGTGCGCCCGGTGCCCAAGCGGTCCAGGCGTTCTTCTACTGCATGGGCTGATGTGGAGGATTTCGACGCCGATGGGTTTTCGGGAGTTGAGGTGGTGGACGCTGACGTCCATGTACCTGCTGATGCCAAGGATTGTGTGTATGATTCACCTCCTGTGTCTTCTGTCGGCGGTTCCCCGCAGTGGGGGGTGGTTGCTCCTCCGGATGTTGGTGAGGGGGGTGCTGGTGCAGGCCGGGACCTAGTGTTGGTACTCAAGAAGGATGTTCGGCGAGAGGAGCCCCTGCAGGTGTCCCGTCCGGTGGTTGCTGCGAAGCCCTGTGGGGCTGCCGAGGTTACAAGTGCGCTGCCCGTTGCCCGCGCCTGTAAGGGGAAGCCCGTCCCGTTCATCTTGGCCAACGGCGTGGCGTATGATTCGAAGACCAACCCTATAAATATTCGCTTTCATGACCGAGTGCTGCCTGTTCCGTGGTGCCCCTCGACTGTCTGGGTTCCAGGGGATCAGGTATTTGTTGAGGGTGTGCCGATTTCGATGCCCGATCCTCGGACGACCCTTAGTCCCCCTATTTTGGACGAATTCCTGGTGCTGTGGGATGCGTATTGTATTCTTTTCCCGGCAGCGGAGTGGCCGGAAAAGTATGTGCAGTCTTGATAGTCCGTGTGCTTGCTGTGTGTATCGAGTGTGTCTTGGACTTTGGTCTGTTATGTGATGTTTATTGTGTGCCCTTCAGGCCGATGTCGTCTTTGTTTTCTAAATGTCCCTGTTTCTTGTAATTTAGGCTATACCTTTTCATGAATTATGTTTCTTTGTTTTGTTATTATGTGCCCTTCTGGCTATGCTGTTTGCTCTCTTATGTGAGGGGTTTTTGTGCGGAAATTTTGGATTATTTTTTCTGTTTCTGGTTTGAAATGTTATTGTGCCATGTACATTGTGCCATGTTATTATTTTATTATTTTATTTTTTCTTGTTCTCATCTGCTTTTTCTGTGTATTGAGGTCTTGGTTTATGTGTTATTGTATTTTGGGTATTGGTCCTTCAGACCGGTGTTTTGTTTTGTTTGTTGTGTACCGATGGTTTTGTAATGTTTGATATGCGCCTGTGTTTTTGTTGTTTTGCTTTTGTTTATCCTTTGTACTGTTTTTGTTTATCCTTTGTACTGCAATGTATTTATCCTTTGTACTGTATTTTAAGTGACTTTTTGAGTTTTGTTATTTGTTATGCTGTCCTGTAGGCCCTTCTGGCTGATGGGTTTTCCTTGTTTATCTTGTTTTGTAATGTGTTTCTCATTGTTTTTTTATTGTATTTAATTTGCATGTTTGCATGTAAAAATAAAAATAAAAAAAAAAAAGTTAAGTGAAAAGGTGGTGGAGGCCAAGACCGTCAGTAGTTTCAAAGCGTTATATGACAATGAGTGCTGGGAAGACGGGACACCACGAGCGTAGCTCTCATCCTGTAACTACACTTAGGTAATTACTATCACTTCAAGTTAATTTAAATAGGCATGTTTATGAGTGGGATTGGGTGGTTATAGATAGGAGCTGCCTCGTATGGCCCAATAGGCCTTCTGCAACTACCCTTGTTCTTATGTTCTTTTTCCTGCCCACCCTCCTTACTTTTGCTCAAAGCACAATACCTAAAAAAAATTATTTAATTTTTCTAAACATTTACTATGTTTTGGTGGCAAAAATTTAGTCATAGAAACCTTAAATTTGTTTTATTTTGCCTTAATAGGTAATACTGCTTCCAGTCTCTGCTCGGCTACCCAGGACGATAGCAAACACAACTTTTGCCCATTAATGATGGTAAGGACAATTTTATTCTTACTGTACTACCAGTGTGTGTGTTTATCATGTTGATGTCAATAACCAGTGATTGTGAGTGTATTAATCAAGATATTTTCATTAACTAGTGTATTAATGTTGGTGTTGTCATTTACCAGTGATGGCGAGTGTATTAATTATAGTCATTACCCAGTGATGGTGAGTGTATTAATCATATTGTCATTACCCAGTGATGGTGAGTGTATTAATCATATTGTCATTACTCAGTGATGTGGAGTGTATTAATCCCTGTGTTGCTAAGGGATATTTGCCCCTTGTCACCCACAGGCGAATAAAATTTCCTCCTAACCTGTTTGTGTTCCCTGACCACGAGAGAGAAAAAAATTAATCGTACAGGGGTACCTCAGTTTAAGAGTTTAATTCGTTCCAGGAGACGGCTCGTATTCCGAAAACTCGTATTCCGAAGCTAATTTCCCCATAAGAAATAATGGGAAATGAATTAATCCGTTCCTGACTACCCCAAAAACCCCACATCAAACTAAATTTTTATACCTAATTCATCTAAATAAACCTACAAAACTATGTTCAAGTTATTACTTACCTTGCTGTTGACTGCTGTAGGCGTATGGAAGATGGTGAGGAGGGGGGAGGAAGAGAGGAGTTACTGTTTGGAAGGGGAGTCCCCTTCCATTATCACATCAGGCAGTGAGGACTTCACTGGTATGCACACTCTGGCTCATTTTGCCTGCATACCACTAGGACTTGCTTGTCTTACTAAGAATTTGTCTAAAGACACTTGTTTTTCCCTACATTTTAACACTTGTCTGTAGTAAGACATCACATTATCATTTAAAAGGTCAATGCAACGGCCTGCTACAGCTTTATCTGGGTGAGTTTTTTCAACAAAATTTTGCAATTCTTCTCATACTTCACACATTTTCTTAATCATCCTCTACTGCCTCTACTCACAGCTATTTTCTTAGGTTGAACCTTACCAATGGCTTTCTTGAGACCCATGGTGAGATATATAATAACAAATTGTATAGTCAAATGACCAAAAATCCAACAAAACACTGAAAATCCAGGTGAAGAATTAATGTGGGATAGTAAGTGGGCGCAAGACAATGGTAAACTGAGGGGCGGAGGAGCGACGATCGCCGAACCACCACGCACTGGGTCGCCCTGAACGCGTATCAACAAACTTGCGTTCCGAGGTAACCCTCGCGTTCCGAGACATATTTTCCGAGGAAATCCTGCTCGTATTCCGAAAAACTCGCATACAGGGACACCCGTGTTCCGAGGTACCACTGTACTTACAAATGACATAAATGAGCCGACAATATGAGCGATGCTGTCACACCCTGCATGCTGGCTCATGCAAGGTATATTCACGTAGTTGTATTCACCTAGCTGTGCTTGCGGGGGTTGAGCTCTGCTTTTTGGCCCGCCTCTCAACTGTCAATCAACTGTTACTAACTACTAACTATTTTGTTCTCCCCCCCCTCCTACACACACACACACACACACACCCCAGGAAGCAGCCCGTGACAGCTGACTAACTCTAGGTACCTGTTTACTGCTAGGTAACAGGGGCGTCATGGTGCAAGAAACTCTGCCCATTGTTTCTTGCCGGCGCTGGGATATGAACCCGGGACCACAGGATCACGCGTTCAGCGTGCTGTCCTCTCAGCCACTGGCCTCCATGCGTCCCAGAGGCGTTGCAAGCAGTCTTCAAGCAGCCAGAATTGCCACAAATTTATTTTTGCTGCATTATTTACAGTGTCTAGGTTTATTTTATCACAAATATTATTTACTAATTTGTTGACCAGACCACACACTAGAAGGTGAAGGGACGACGACGTTTCGGTCCGTCCTGGACCAAACGTCGTCGTCCCTTCACCTTCTAGTGCGTGGTCTGGTCAACATACTTTAGCCACGTTATTGTGACTCATCGCCTGCATTTACTAATTGTGTTGCATATAATGCTACTTCATGTTCAATGGTAATAAATGTTGCATACATTGAGTATACACATGTGCACAAAAATGTTTTCCCATTATGCTAACATAATATGTATTCACATTCTTCATTATTATATTTACACACATGCACACACTATTTACAGGTTTTTTCACTATTATTGCACATTTAGAAGTCTTGGAGAGAGTGGTAGTCATTGAAGCAGTTGACAGCACATAATGGAACTGCACACGCTTCACACCATGTTTGCACATATTTACGTTTCTGATCTTTTTTTTTGTTCTACAAACTAAGCAATCTCGTTGGCCTATTGCATGCTTTCCAGCTGGTGGCAAATGTTTTAGTCTGTGTGCTTGAATGCCCTCCATGTGAGCGAGCCTGGGTGTAGCAGCATGCTGCAACACTGGGTTCATGATGGGTCTTTGTATGCCAGGAACATCTTTGCCAAACTTTGCTAATAACTGTGTCCCAAGTGTAAAAGCAAACAAACGGAAACTTGGTTTACGTCAAGTTTTCACCAGATACATATTATAGCTATTCAGCATGCTTATGTCAACAAGATGGAAAAACACTTTTCTGGGGGGAGCCCCTACGGCTCCCCGGAGCTATCCATGGCTGATATGGATATTCTAACTATTTTGCATCAGTCGATGTGGGTGGAGTTCTAGCCTACCGGGGACCACGAGCCAGAACCTGGCCCCCTCACAGAGGCACAGGGAGCAATGGCCCATAGAATGCACATGTGATTTGGAGCATTCTATATCTGCCATCGACCGGGACAGACACCCAGAAAGGTAAGCCCCACAAAACAAACCCCTATTCTGGTTAACAACAAAAATTATCAAACGAGTGGACAGAACTCCCCAAAAGAAAAACGAGCAAACTAGCATGACGTCACACGAGCTGCGCCGCATGTCTGCGCAGCTCCCCCCTCCCCGGGAGGGGGAAGGGGGAGCCCCAGACCCCCGCCCTAGCTATCCAAACCCTAGTTCCTTGGCTGATGGGATCGTGCATGGTCGTGTGGCTCCAGCTCCAGTCTTGTCTCAGCACTGTGATTTGTTTTCAGTGCTGCTCTTACGGTGGTCGTGTGAGCTGGGAGTAGTATTCTCAGGTACTCGGGCTGCATGTGCTTAGGGTCACCTTCCCTGAGTGCCCTGTAAGTACCGCCCTTGGGGCTTGGGGTTACCTTCCACAAGTCACCTCGGGTCTACCTCTGTTGACTTTTCGCTGCTTGGCGTTTGGCCGCCCTGAGTGTTTGGGAGTTTTACTCCCTTGTTTACCTTGGGGTAAGTGGTAGTTATAGCACTGGTGGGGCGCAGGGTACTGCGTAGCTAGTTTTCACCTTTAACAGCGGCCGGTTCTGTTCCCTCTGGGTACGTTGTCCACTTGGGTGGTTTTTCTTTTCTTTTTGCCTGGTAGGGGGGTCTGCCTTGTTCCCCTTATATTAGGATCGGTTGTGTGGTGGCGCCCCCTGCTTCGCCCTCGCGAGTGGACACGTTCCGTGTGTTCAGCTTTTAGCAGATTGTTTGGTAGTTTGGGTAGCCGGTTAGCAGTGCCCTGCCTGGGATAACCCTTAGCAGACCCAGTCTAGGGGCCCTGGAAAACCCCGCGGGGGCTCTTGGGTCCGATGGAGGAGACCCTTGCATCCCCTCTCGCTGTGTGCGAGTTTGAGGGTTGCTCTGTCCCCTTGTCTCAGGGTAACTCTCATTGTTTTTGCCTCTGTCATGCTGCCTGTTGGGTCGGTGACACATTCGACCCCGAGTCCTGCGAGCTATGTTGCTTGTTTGTGACTCAATTCACCCAGTCTGCTGATGAATCACTTCGGGTGCAGGCAGCTCGTGCGTTGCAAGGTAGGTTTAGGTTATTGCAACGCGAGCGGACTCTTGCTTCCCCGGACGCCCCGCGGCTGCCCCGCTTTGTGTATAGGGACCCGGACTTGGGGGGTGTTGGTCGCTTCGGCCTTGGTTCCGCCCACACCCCCTTGTTCTTTCCCTTTGGTGGTTCATTCTGCCCCTCCCCCCTACTTCCGGCCCCCAAGCGTCTGAGGGCTTCGGGGTCGGGGTGGGGTTTAGAGGTTTCCGAGACTCGGGCAGTTTCGGGGGTTGCCCCGTCCGGGGGGGGCTATGGAGGCATTCGAGTCTGTTCCTCCTGGCGCTGCTCCGGGGTCTGACCAGTGGGCCCCTTCTCTTCCGGAGCTTTTGGCTGCCCCGGCTTTTTCTTGTGAGGCCGGGGCTTTGGAGGACGACTCGGCCCCGGGGCCTGGTGTAGAGGCTCCTGGGGTTGGGGAGGAGCTGACTTGGGGGTTTTGGGCTCCATTGGACCCCGCCTGGATTTTCCGTCCTTCTGAGCGGGGCTTACTGTTGCAAGGAGTGGGGTTTTCCTTTCCCCCCTCTGCGTATGAATTGGATTTGGGTTCTGCTCCTCCCCGGGTTCGGTTCCGTGTCCCTGCGGGTTCTTCGGTTCTGTCTTTCCGGAGGTTTTCGGCTTCCCGCATCTCTCCGTCTGCGGTGCGGTCGGCCTTGGCGGCTTCCCTCCTGCGTGACCCGGTGTACGCCTCCATAATGGATCCGTCTTGTTTCAGGTTTGGATCTTCGTGTCCTTACTGGGTTCGTTATGAGGTTCCGGGGTCGTCCTGGCTTGCAGACTGCCCTTGTTTTCTCTGGATGCTTGCGACTCGTTCTGTCGAACCTGCACGTTTGAGTGGCGTGAGGCGTTGACGGTGGTCCAGGTTTACCTGGGGGGCGATTTTGAGCACCTTAATGAGTGTCTTTTCGCTCCTGCCCTTCTGCGGGAGGTTGGTGCGGTGCAGCTCCATGTGCAGGTTCCTTCCCTGTCGGCTGCTCTTGTGGCGGAGGATTTGCGCGCTCGTGGCTTTTTGGCTTCGGTCCTGCGTTTCTTTTCCCTCCTGGAGCTCTCTTCGGATTGGCTTGCGGAGGATGTTGAGGCGCTTGGGGCCGTTCCAGGGTCTGACGCCTTGGTCTCCGCTGCTCGGGCGTCGTCTGCCTGTTGAAGCTTTTTGCGCCTATCCTGCGGGAGGCGTTGCTGCGGTTTTTCGCTGCGCACTTCGCGTGTCCGTCAGGCGGTCCATGGCTTCCTCCTTGGAATCCGCTTGGGCCCTGGTTCTTAGT
>WNGS01008056.1:21692-67892 GCA_020271785.1 Procambarus virginalis
AACACATCTGAGAGAAGAGACTTCGTGACAACCCATCAACATGGGTTCAGGGAGGGTAAATCTTGCCTTACAGGCTAGATAGAATTCTACGATCAGGTGACAAGAATTAAGCAAGAAAGAGAAGGGTGGGCGGACTGCATTTTTTTGGACTGTCGGAAAGCCTTTGACACAGTACCCCATAAAAGGTTGATGCATAAGCTGGAGAAACAGGCAGGAGTAACAGGTAGGGCGCTCCAGTGGATAAGGGAGTACCTAAGCAATAGGAAGCAGAGAGTTACAGTGAGGGTGAGACCTCAGACTGGCGTGAAGTCACCAGTGGAGTCCCACAGGGCTCTGTACTTGGACCTATCCTGTTTCTGATATACGTAAATGATCTCCCAGAGGGTATAGACTCATTCCTCTCAATGTTTGCTGACGACGCCAAAATTATGAGAAGGATTAAGACAGAGGAGGACAGCTTGAGACTTCAAGAAGACCTGGACAAGCTGCAGGAATGGTCGAACAAATGGCTGTTAGAGTTTAACCCAAGCAAGTGTAATGTAATGAAGATAGGGGTAGGAAGCAGGAGACCAGATACAAGGTATCATTTGGGAGATGAAATACTTCAAGAGTCAGAGAGAGAGAAAGACCTGGGGGTTGATATCACGCCAGACCTGTCCCCTGAAGCTCATATCAAGAGGATAACATCAGCAGCATATGCCAGGTTGGCTAACATAAGAACGGCCTTTAGAAACTTGTGTAAGGAATCTTTCAGAACATTATATACCACATATGTCAGACCAATCCTGGAGTATGCGGCTCCAGCATGGAGTCCCTATCTAGTCAAGCATAAGACTAAACTGGAAAAGGTTCAAAGGTTTGCCACCAGACTAGTACCCGAGCTGAGAGGTATGAGCTACGAGGAGCGACTGCAGGAATTAAACCTCACTTCGTTGGAAGACAGAAGAGTTAGGGGGGACATGATCACCACATTCAAGATTCTCAGGGGAATCGACAGGGTTGATAAAGATAGGCTGTTTAACACAAGGGGCACACGCACTAGGGGACACAGGTGGAAACTGAGTGCCCAAATGAGCCACAGAGATATTAGAAAGAACTTTTTTAGTGTCAGAGTGGTTGACAAATGGAATGCATTAGGAAGCGATGTGGTGGAGGCTGACTCCATACACAGTTTCAAGTGTAGATATGATACAGCCCATTAGGCTCAGGAAACTGTACACCTGTTGATTGACGGTTGAGAGGCGGGACCAAAGAGCCAGAGCTCAACCCCCGCAAGCACAACTAGGTGAGTACAACTAGGTGAGTACATACATACATACATACATACATACATACTTACATACATACATAAATACATGCATGCATACATACATGCATACATGCATGCATACAAACATACATACATATATACATACATACATACATACATACACGTCCAGTCCGAGGATCGGGCATCGAAAGCGGCACACCCTCAACAAATACCCGATCCTGTGGAACCCAGACGGTCGAGGGGCAACACGGAACAGGCATCACACGGGTATGAAAATTAACATTCAAAGGGTTGGTCACCGAATCAAACGCCACGCCGGAGGCCAAGATGAACGGGACGGGTGGCCCCTTACAGGCGCGGGCAACGGGCAGCGCACTCGTAACCTTTGCAGCCCCACAGGGCTCCGCAGCTACCACCGGACGGGACACCTGCAGGGGCCCCCCTCGCCGAACATCCTTCTTTAGGACCAACACTAGGTCGCGGCCTGCACCAACACCCCCCTCACCAACATCCGGAGGAGCAACCACCCCCCACTGCGGGGAACCGCCGACAGCAGAAACAGGAGGTGAATCATACACACAATCCTTGGCATCAGCAGGTACATGGACTTCAGCGACCACCACCTCATCTCCCGAAGACCCATCGGCGTCGAAACCCTCCACATCAGCCCATGCAGTAGAAGAACGTCTGGACCGCTTGGGCACCGGGCGCACATCCTCAGAGCCGGAGGCGGACCCAGAACCACGGGCATCACAAGCCGTGCGAACCACCGCTCGCCTCATGACGGCAGCAGCCTCAACCGCAGGGGGAACCGGACCACATACAACAGGAGGCCCCACAGCCACCCCACCACTCCGCGCAGCCTGGACCCGAGGCGAGGTCGCATGCGAGCACGCAGGGCCAGGCGCAGAAACCGAAGACGGGTGCGCAGACGGCGAGGAGGGAGCATTAGAAAGGCCCACGGGAGCATCAGGGACAGTAGCAGGAGTATCCACCGAGGGCATCGCAACATCCGGAATAGGGTCGGCGACATTCGGGGGAACGTCCACCACAGGGGGCGCATCATGCGACCCAGGGGGCGCAGCCGCGTCAGGAGAGGCGTCCTCCTCCACAGGAAGTGGTGGAAAGTCCTCCTCGCTGAAGAGGTTCACAGGGGCAGAGGCGGGCGCAGAACATTCAGCAGCTTGATGGCCCGACTGGCCACAACGATAACATGTCCTAGGCTGGCGGGCGTAGAATACACGAACTATGTACCCCATCAGCCGCACAGAGGACGGAATATCCTCCCGTAGCCTCATGCCCAGGGTACGAATGTTCGTCCGGACGCCCTTAAGTGGGCTCGAAGACACCACATTCACTCGCACACTCTCGATGGCGCCAAACCTGCCGAAATACCGCCGTAGCAGACCCTCTGGAAATTCTAACGGAGCTCCATGGACGCTGACGTAGGTGAGGGCACCACTCCGATCCGAGATGGAAACAGAGCCCTCACCATCCTGTAGAGGCAGAGTCCGCCCCTCGTACCTACGGAGAAATGCACGATACGCCATTTCTTCAGTGAACTTTAGTATCACCCGACGGGCCGTCACCAGCTCGACACCGTAGATATCTAACACAGGCACCTGCAGCTGCTCACACGCCCGTGCAATCTCCGGGTACCCAGCCCGGCTTGAAAATTCCAGGCCCACAGACTGAGCCCGCAAGACTGGTGGGAGGGTGACCCCCATCGTAACGCAGGTCCGCCACGTCAGCAAACAGCCAGCCAGGCAACAACACTGGGGGGGCAGCTACGCCCCGCCACCTGGCGACCAAACAGCTAACTACCCCAGCAGTCACGGAGGGACACGTCCGCACTCCACGGCTGCTCAGGGTCAACTCCAGTGAGACGTAAATTGGTACGTGAGGAAGAGTTTGGGCCTTGGTAAAAAAGGTAACTGGGAATATATCACATATGTACTAAATCACATTCAACATATAGACTTTAAGCATTAAGTCATATATGTGCTGTCTTGTGTGTGGACGGGTTGACCGGGGACAACGAGCAAGAACCTGGCCTCCTCAGAGAGGCAAGGGAAGATATGGCCTATAGAAACCTCCGTGTGGTTGGAAGCATTCTATGTCTGCCATCGACCGGGTTATGCACCCAGAAAGGTAGGCGTCTCAAAACACACCCCTATTCTGGTGAAAATTGCAACCAAAAGCCGAACGAGTGGATAGAACTCCCCAAACAAAAACGAGCAAACTAGTATGACGTCATTCGTCGTCGCGCCGCTGTCTGCGCAGCCCCCTCCACCCCGGGAGGGGGAAGGGGGAGCCCCAGACCTACCGCGCCGGCGATCCACACCCCAGTTCTTGACGCTGATGCCATCGGCTCGGTTGCGTGCTCTGGCTCCGGTCTTTTTGCGGCACTGTGCCTTGTGTGTGGCTGCTGTTCTCCAGGGGTGCGAGAGACAGGAGTTATTCCTAAGTACTCGGGCTGCATGCGCCTAGGGTTCCCTTCCCTAGGTGCCCAGTAAGTACTGCCCTTGGAGCTTGGGGTTACCTTCCACAAGTTTCTCGGGGTCTGCCTCTGTGTGTCCGTTTTACTGCTCGGTTTCTCAGCCGCTCTTTGGGTACTTGGGGGTTTTGTCTCCCGTGGTTTACCTTAGGGTAAGAGGCAGTTTTTTGCACTGGTAGGGGGCGCAGGGTGCTGTGCAGCTAGTTGTCACCTATCACAGCGGCAGGCTGTGTTCCTTGGGGTACATTGTCCTCTTGGGGGTTTTACTTTTCTTTTTCTTTTGCCTTGGTGGGGGGTTCTGCCCTCATTGCCACTGGTGTTTGGCCTCACCTTGATACCTGGTGGTGCCCCCTGCTTGGTCCCCGTGAGTGTACACGTCCCTGGGGTTCAGCTTTAGACAGTTTGTTTGGTAGTTTTGGGCGCCTGTTAATAGTACCCTGCCTGAGTTTACCTGAGCATAAGTCCTCTTCAAGTAAGCGCTCAGGACCCTGGGAATCCCCTAGGGGACGCGTGGGTCCAATGGATGTGACTCCGAGGTCCCCCCCTCGCTTCGTGCGAGTTTGAGGGTTGTTCGGTCCCCTTGTTTCAGGGCGACCCTCACTGTTTTTGCCTCCGTCATGCATCCTGTTGGGTCGGTGACACTTTCGACCCTGAGTCCTGTGAGTGCTGTTGCTTGCTGGTGACTCAATTTACCCAGTCTATGGATGATGATCTTCAGGTACAGGCTGCACAAGCGTTGCATTTAGGTTTCAGTTGTTGCAACGCGCTAGGTTGGTTGTTTACCCGGATGCCCTGCGGCTGCCCCATTTTGCTTATAGGGACCCGGACTTAGGGGTGGGGGTCGCTTCGACCCTGGTTCAGTCTGCACCTCCTGGTCATTCCTCTCCCGTTGTGCGTTCGGGTCCCCCTCCCCTGCTTCCAGCCCCAAAACGTCTGAGGGTTTCGGAGTCAGGGCAGGGGTTAGTTGGTCTTGAGACTCGGGCAGCCTCGGGGGATGCCCCTTCCAGTGTGGCGATGGAGGCATTCGAATCTCCTCCCCCGGCCGAAGCCTCTGGGTCTGACCAGTGGGCCTCTTTCTATCCGGCTTCTATGGCTGCGCTAGTCTTGTCTAGTGGGGGTTGGTGCTTAGGGGGAGGACTCGGCCCCGGGTCCTGCCAGAGAGGACTCTGGGGCTGACTTGGGGGCCTTGGGCCCCGCTGGACCCCGCCTGGGTTTTTGTACCCTCTGAGCGGGGCTTACTGTTGTAAGGAGTGGGGTTTTCTTTTCCCCCCTCATCGTACGAGTTGGATTTGGTGTCTGCCCCTTCCCTGGTTCGGTTCCGTGTTCCCCTGGGTACTTCGGTTCTCTTTCCGGAGGTTTTCGGCTTATTGCATCCAACCTGCTGTGGTGCGAGCGGCCCTTGCGGCGAACCTCCTGCGTGACCCCGGATTATGCCTCGACAATGGATCCCTCGGATTTCAGGTTTGGGACTTCGTTCCCTTTCTGGCTCCGTTACGAGGTTCTGGAGTCGTCCTGGCTGGTGGACTGTCCTGTCTTTGCCTCAAAGGCTTGGCACTCCTGCTGTTCCCACACACTTGAGTGGCGGGAGGCTTCGATGGTGCTTCAGGTTTTCCTGGGGGGCGACCTTGAGCACCTCAATGAGTGCTTGTTTGCTCCTGCCCTTCCCCGGTATGTTGGTGTCGTTCAGCTCCATGTGCAGGTGCCCCTCCTTTCGACGGTGAAGGTGGCGGAGGACTTGCGTGCTCAGGGCCTTTTGGTTGCGGCCTTGCGCGCTTTTTTTCCCTCCTGGAGCTGTCTTCTGACTGGCTCACGGAGGATGTGGAGGCGCTTAGGGCTGTTCTGGGGTCTGGCGCCTTGGCCTTGCCGGCTCGCTCATTGGCTGCCATGCTGAAGCTTTTTGCGCCGATCTTGTGGGATGCGGTGGCTCTGTTTTATGCCTCCCAGCTCGTGTGTCGGCAGGCGGTGCTTGCCCTCTCTGTGGAATCCACTTGGGCCTTGGCTCTTAGGCTTTCGTCCCCTTTTTGCCCTCTCTTGTTTGAGGCTTCGGCCGTTGCACAGTTTATTCAGGCTGCTTTGGCTTCTTGCCATCCTATGTCGGACTTGCTAGATCTCCGGGGGTCCTGTGGTAGGCCATCCCGGAAGGGTCGTGCCAAGACTCAGGGTTCCTCTCGTCGTGGTAGGCCACTGGTGTCAGGTTCGGGTTCAGCGCCTCCTTCGGACCTGCTTTCGTCTGGTCGGCGCGGTGTTTGCTCTGTGCGAGGTTCTGGGTCTCGTAAGGGGCGCCGGCCCTTTCGCAGTTCGCCCCATTGACGGGGCGATGGGGGGAGGCTTGTGCTGTTCGCTCACACCTGGTCCCACGATTTGTGGACGTTTCGGGTCGTTTTGCACGGCCTCCGGTGGCCCCTCCCCCTGCAGGGGGTTTGGGGCTGACGGGGCAGGATTCTTCCCCTGCGCTCTGTCTGATCATCTTGGAGTGGGTTTGCTTGGGCGTGGTCGAAACGATGACGTCCCTCAGATGGATTTCCTGTCTGTTTCCAGTCCCAAAATGGGACTGTGTGGAAATGCAGTTCATTCTGGACTTGTCCCATCTGAACCCCTGGGTTCATTGCTCCTCCTTTCGGATGACCACATTGTCCCATGTTCGCCTCCCGTTGGAGCCGGGCGCTTGGATGGTGTCCCTGGACCTCCGGGACGCTTATTGGCACGTCCCGATTCATCCGGGGTTCAGGGACTGGCTCGGTTTTGTTGTGGGGCTTTGTGCTTACCGCTTTCATTGTCTTCCGTTCGGTCTGAACCTGGCACCTCACGTTTTCATGCGCCTCACGCAGGTCGTGGTGACCTGTCTGCATCTGTTAGGTGTTCGGGTGTTGGCCTACCTCGAAGACTGGCTGGTTTGGGCTCCCAGTCAGTCCGCTTGTCTGCTAGCCAGGGATCTGGTTCTTTCTCAGCTTGCCGGGTTCAGGTTCTTGGTGAACTGGAGGAAGTCCCATCTGGTTCCCTCCCAGATTCGGACCTGGCTGGGCCTTGTGTGCGACTCTCGGACCGCTTCCTTGTCTCTTCCTCCGGAGTCTCTTCTGCGGCTGCGGTCCTGCTTGTGCCTGTTTCTGGGGGCTCCCGGGTCTCCCGGCGGTTGCTCGAGGGTCTGTGCGGGAGCCTGAACTTTGCGATGCTTGTCTACCCGCCGGGTCGGGTTTGGCTTCGTCGGCTGTTCTGGTTCCTTCGGCGATGTCCCTTCTGCCTCTCTCGCGTTCGCTGGGTTCGGACCCCCAGGGGCTTTGCGCGGTTGCTGCGTCACCGTCTTCCTCTTCAGGTTTTTTGAGGTTCAATGCCGTGGCACCTACCCAAGCCCTCGCTTGATGTGTTCACGGACGCGTCATCTCTCGGCTGAGGCTTTGTGACCAGTGCTCACCAGGCCGGCCAGGGTCAGTGGGGTCCGTCTTTCCGTCGAGCCCACAGCACTGTGCGGGAGTTCGCGGCGGTGTGGTTTGCTCTTCGGAGGATTCGAGTCGCTTGAGGGTCGACGATCCGGCTCCATTCGGACTGCTCCCCGGTGGTTCATTGTCTGAACCGGGGGTGGGGGTGGTTCGATGCGGTCCTTGGCTCTTTGGCGTTGGTTGCTTCGGGTGACTCGTCTGCTGAGTTCTCGGGGTTTAGCTCTCCTGGCAGTTCACGTGCCGGGTGTGTCCAACGTTTTGGCCGATGGCCTATCTCGTTTCGTTCCCCTCTCCACGGAATGAACGGTCGACGCCGCCTCCTTCCATTGGCTTTGCCAGACGTTCGGCTGCCCCGAGGTGGACCTCTTCGTGTCGGTGTGGTCGCGGCGCCTTCCCCTGTATGTGGCACCCCTTCCCGACTGTGAGGCCGTCGGGATCGACGCCTTTCGTCAGGACTGGTCGAGGTGGGGGTTCATGTACCTCTTTCCCCCGGTTCAGCTGTTGCTCCAGGTCCTGATTCGCTTAGAGACAGGGGAGAGTTGTCCTCTTGGCCTCTTGGTGGCCGGCCCAGCCATGGTTTCAGGCGCTGCTTGCTCGATGTCCGAACCCAGAGGTTTTTCCGCGGCTCCGCCTCTTCCAACAGATCGGCCCGGTACGTCACATGGCTGGTTCGATCTTCTCCTCGAGTCTTTGCGTATGGTATTTTTGACTCGAGTTTATCATCATCTCTATGGTGATCAGGTGGCTTCCTTATTAGTGTCCCACCTGCGGGCTTCGTCTTGGCGGCAGTATGAAGTTTCCTGACGGTCCTTCCGGTTCTTCTTACGTCTTCGTCGTTATACTTCCCTTTCGGTTAGGGTGGTGTTGTCCTTTCTCTCTTGGTTGTTCCAGGACCGTCATCTTATGCCTAACACTGTCGCCTCATATCTTGCGGCGCTGGCGGAGCCGCTTCAGCTTGCTTTCGTTATTGATGTCACGTCTGCACCGTTTCGCAAGCTGTCTCGGGTGTTGTTTCACCTCCGGCCTGCACATGCGCCGCTTGAGCCATCCTGGTCTTTGGACAGAGTGCTCTCTTTCCTTCTCGTTTTGTTGTGGCCCCCTCGGTTCCGGATTGTTTTTCGAAGGCTCTTTTCCTGTTGGCATTGGCCTCTGGGGGTCGAGTGGGTGAGCTTCATGCTCTCCTCCGGCGCAGAGGTTTCTGCTCCTTTGGTCGGGGTGATCGTTTTGTTTGTCTGCAGCCTTCTCCTTCTTTTCTGGCGAAGAATGAGACTGCTGCGTTCTGGAGGGGCCCTTGGGTTGTTGATGCTTGGTTGGTTCGGCCAGGGGTGTATCATGTTTTGTGTCCGGTTGTGGCTCTCTGCCATTGTTCGCGCGCCACGGCTTTAGTGTCCGTGGATGCGCTGTGGGTCGATCTGGTGTCCTTTCTAACCTGTTCGAGGGTGCGGGTCTCCTAGGTCGTCCGTAGGGTTATTAACCACCGTGCTGCGCCGAGTTTATTGTGAAATTCCCCCGGTGCGCATGAAATAAAGTGTTCCCCAAAAATTCATTTTTCTTCGTAAAATGATAAATTCCCTTCCCTGAACATGTCTATGTAAAAATAAATACGAAATTCCACTTTGGCTGTGGGGACGTGGACAAGGTGAGCTGTGACGTCATCAGGGCCTGGTCACCCGTGTGTGAATCGCCCTGACACAGTGTGTGGGCCATTCAAGCACCAGGTGTTGCGACAAATATATTTTCAATTATTTGTTTTATGTATTTCCAATGCGGTTTTATTTGTTTTTTTTATCGTATGTGGTGCATATATGTGTCCTTTACAATATGTATGCAGTAGAACGTTCATAATGTTCCATGGAACTGTGATACATGTGTCAGTAATGTGTCCACAATAAATGTTTATTGTCGCAATATTACCTGTTAAAAATGAACTAAAATTACAATATATACAGTTTCACACACTATTTACACAGTAACACACTGTATTACACACTCCGTACTTCGGAAGTGAATAATAGTCAACGAAGTAACCCATGGTACACAGTGCGACTTCGCTATCAGTGCACCAGGTACAGATAAATTTTCGCTTCCTGTTTCTTCATTCTGTGTGCTTGCAAATAACGCACTCACAAACACCCTTGGCTTTAGTACTTATAGGTTGTATGTAGCCAAGCTTGTAAAGCATAAGGTAGTATTGAAAAGATTATAGGAAAAGATCAATTTGTAAGGTAGTCTTGAAAAGATCGCTTTGTATGGTCCCACACAGGAAGAGATTTAGCTTTCCTCAAGAGTGGTAAGACCTTTGCCCAGCCCCCGTCAGTCAGAAAGAGATTCAGCTAGCTCAAAGAGTGTCCGTCAGTTAGGAAGAGATTCAGGTATTCATGAAAATATCTATGGAAAACCACCATGGAAGCCACTAACACTGTTCATCTATGCTATTTGTATCAGATGCATCATCACTGAACGCAGAAAACGATTCATCTATGTATCATCTAAATAACTTGTAGATAGCATAGGATTGCAAGGGTGATGCTCAGAGTTACAACTGGATATGCTTGCTTTATCGTCCTCATAGGTGCTGTATCACTTGCATCCGACCTTTGTGTTAGGTCCTTATTGCGCCTAGCTTCACCAATATTATGACCCTTATGTTCTTCAAACAATAAGGTTTGTATTTCACCGACAGAGCGTTATCTTTCAACACCGCGTTGGACAGGTGTTTGGGAGCCAGAGACGCATGCGCCACCCATGGTTGCTTATTCAGTACTAACCCAGCCAGCAGCCCTAGGGCATTCTGGGAAATTTTTCCAAGATGGCTGCCTCTCACTGGAGGTCCTAAAGAGTCCATTTCGTACACAACCAACCTCGTACACATTTAGAATTGGTACCGAAAAATCAAAAAAGTTTTCTCGGTTGGCGCAGTTTCCCACTGATCGAGAATACTCGGTTGGAGTAGTTAAGTGGTTAAGGCTAGCCAGCCTGCGGTCTATCCCCATGCCCATGACGTCCGCAAGTTTGCGGCTCTTGCCGCTGTCTTTGGCAATATGTCCTGGGCTGACATTCGTGCACGGGGATTTTGGTGGTCGAACAGGGTCCTGGCTGCTCATTACCTTGTCAATGTCCCTGGGCCCGGTTGGGCCTGTGTCGCTTTGGGTCGGCGGATGCAGCCAGTTGTCTCGACTTTGGGTTGAGGAGTGAGCAGCAACCGGCTCCCGGGTAAGTCCCCTATTCTTTTCCTCTGTGGGTAGTTAGCTCCTGGGAGCCGTAGGGACTCCTCCAGAAAACCAGCGTTGAATGTAATGAAACGCCATTTTCTGGGTGAGTCTTGGAGGTACCCCCGGCATCCCTCCCTCCCTCCGGTCGGCATTTTTTTCGCGTGTTTTGACATCCAGCCTCAGAACTGGGGTGTGGATCGCCGGCGCAGTAGGTCTAGGGCTCCCCCTTCCCCCTCCCCGGGAAAAGGGGGGGGGGCTGCACAGACAGCGGCGGGACGACGAATGACGTCATTCTAGTTTGCATGTTTTTGCTTGGGGAGTTCTATCCACTCGTTCGGCTTTTGGTTGCAATTTTCACCAGAATAGGGGGTTTGTTTTGAGACATCTATCTTTCTGGGAGCCTAACCCGGTCGATGGCAGACATATCATGCTTTCAACTACACGGGGGTTTCTATAGGCCATTGCTCCCCTTGCCTCTCTGAGGGGGCCAGGTTCTAGCTCGTGGTCCCCGGTAGGCCCATAAGAACTCTGTACACATGACTGATGCCAAAGTCTGACATTAGCATATCAGCCTGGTAAGCTCCGGGAAGCCTCCGGGACTCGCCCAGTAAATGGCGTTTCATTACATTCAACGCTGGTTTTTTGGACATTGGTGAAAGTATCAGATTAACATTAGGCGATGCATTTTTATGATTTATAACAAAATAGAGCATGATAACATTCATTATTATTGGTATTTTTATGTATTACTCAGCAATGCTATACAGACACCAGCTGCATATCCACTTCGTGAACATTTCTTGCTACTATTCTTCTTCTTTGTACATTGGACAAGTGCTTGCATCTCTTTATTACTGCATTATCCCTCATTTCCAGTTAATAGGAGCTGTTCTTATCAACAGAATGTTCTCCTTTTAAAAAAAAATCTAAAACACATTTCTGAAAATATTGGAATGAAATTTTCATGATGTTAAAGTCAGTAAGTTGGAGATTTCTTTAACATTTAATATTAATTTTCACATAATTTAAATATTTTTTGCCCAGCCCCAGCTTTTACAGCCCAGGCTGTAACAGCTTATTGGTCAATGCACATGGTTTGTATTACGTAGGCTGTTAGAGAGGGAGGGAGGGGAGGCAGTCAAAAACTTGCCCATACCCCCTTCCCCATTCCTGCCCACCCTCTTTACTCCTGCCCACCCTCCTTATTCCAGCCCACCCTCTTTACTCCTGCCCACCCTCCTTATTCCAGCCCACCCTCTTTATTCACCCAGCCCATCAGATTTCGCATAGAATGGAATAGATCTGTAGGAGAAAATTCTGTTAAAGTGCCTGATTCAATAGCCTAAGAAATTTTTTGGGTTAAATAGATTGGAATGTCTTGGGTATGGGGTGTGGGCTAAACGTGAACCCAGCGACAGGTGACGTAAAAGGGGATTTCGATGTGGATTCAAAATATAACCTATTTAAAAATATTCTAAGCAAAGCCCAGGAACGTAGTATACCATATAAATTGAATAGATCAAATACTAATGATCCAAAGTGGATAACAAATGATCTGAAGAACCTTATAGGTAAAAAGAGAGCGTGGTACAAAAGGATTAAGAATGGAAAGTTAGTTTAGAACAGGAATTCGTACAACTGGTTAGAAATGTTAAAAAAGAAATAATCAAAGCAAAAAGAAACTACGAAGTTCGCATAGCAGGGCAAGCGAAGAAAAATCCTAAAGGGTTTTTCAGTTATATCGAACTAAGACTAGGGAAAGGATAGGTCCATTAAAAACTGAGACTGGTCAAATAACGGATAATGACGAGGAGATGAGTAGTATTTTTAATAAATATTTTATATCTGTATTTACTAATGAGGAACTTAACGATATGCCTTCAGTCAAACAAGTATATGTGGGTGGGGATGAGGACAGGTTAAATAGTTTAGCAGTTACCAGGGAGGACGTAATTAAACAAATAGTAAAACTAAAACCAAACAAATCCCCAGGGCCGGATGAAGTGTTTGCCAGGGTGCTTAAAGAATGCAAAGAGGAGCTTTCTGAGCCACTGTCTACCATATTTAATAAATCAATAAAGTTAGGTAGAGTGCCAGAGTCATGGAAGGTAGCTAATATGGTACCAATTTTTAAGAAAGGAGATAGATTACTTGCGTCAAACTATCGGCCAATTAGCCTAATGTCTATTGTGGGAAAGTTACTTGAATCGATAATTGCAAATACAATTCGTTTTCATCTTGAAAAACATAAATTAATAAATGAGTTGTAACATGGTTTTACAAATGGCCGTTCATTTTTAACAAATTTGCTATCTTTTTATTCCAGCATAGAGGCAGTTGATAGTGGTAAGGATAGTGATGTTGTGTACCTTGACTTTAGCAAAGCTTTTGATACAGTGCCACATGAAAGACTGATTAAAAAAATAGAGTCTCATGGTATTGGGGGTGCTATATTAAGTTGGATTAGGGCATGGCTATTCCAAAGGAAACAGAGAGTTAGTATAAATGGGGTTAAGTCAGAGTGGGATAATGTTGTTAGTGGAGTACCTCAGGGCTCTGTCCTGGGACCTCTGTTGTTTATGATATATATAAATGATTTAGATTCAGGTTTGAGTAGCAACATCTGCAAATTTGCAGATGATACAAAAGTCGGTAGGGAAATTAACACGGAAGAAGACTCACCATTATTGGAAGAAGATTCACTAATTTGGACAGACTTGATGCTAGGCAAAGAAGTGAATGAGATGTATGTCAAGTTTTGTGAAATATATGATAAAGGCACAACAAAATTTATACCAAAACAGAGATGCAGAACTAGAAAACAGGATTGGTTCAATAGAAATTGTGAGAGGGCTAGAGACCAAAAGACACAAAAATGGAATCAATACAGGAAGAGGCCGAACCCCCAAACATACCAGCGATACAAAGATGCGAGAAACAACTACACGGCAGTGAGGAGAGAGGCAGAAAGAAATTTTGAAAAAGGGATTGCAGACAAATGTAAAACAGAACCAGGTCTATTTTATAAATTCATAAACAACAAATTGCAGGTAAAGGATAATATTCAGAGGTTGAAAATGGGAAATAGATTCACAGAAGATGAAAAGGAAATGTGTGAAACACTAAACGAGAAGTTCCAAAGTGTGTTTGTACAAAATGAAATCTTTAGGGAACCAGACACAATAAGAATTCCAGAGAACAACATAGAGCACATAGAAGTGTCTAGAGACGAAGTGGAAAAAATGCTAAAGGAGCTAGGTAAGAACAAAGCAGTTGGTCCAGATGGAGTTTCACCATGGGTTCTGAGAGAATGTGCACCTGAGCTCAGCATTCCACTTCAACTGACTTTTCAGGCATCCCTGTGTACAGGAGCTGGAGCTGATGTGTGGAAAGAGGCTAACATAGTTCCAATCTACAAAAGTGGAAACAGGGAAGACCCCCTTAATTATAGACCTGTATCATTGACAAGTGTAATAGTCAAAATATTGGAAAAAATAATTAAAACTAAATGGGTAGAACACCTGGAGGAAAACGATATAATATCAGACAGACAGTATGGTTTTCGATCTCGAAGATCCTGTGTAACGAACTTGCTCAGTTTTTATGATCGAGCCACAGAGATTTTACAAGAAAGAGATGGTTGGGTTGACTGCATCTATCTGGACCTAAAAAAGGCTTTCGACAGAGTTCCCCATAAGAGGTTGTTCTGGAAACTGGAACATATTGGAGGAGTGAGAGGTAAGCTACTAACATGGATGAAAAATTTCCTAACTGACAGAAAAATGAGGGCCATAATCAGAGGCAAGGTATCGGATTGGAGGAATGTCACGAGTGGAGTACCTCAGGGTTCAGTTCTTGCACCGGTAATGTTCATTGTCTACATAAACGATCTACCAGTGGGAATACAGAATTACATGAACATGTTTGCTGATGATGCTAAGATAATAGGGAAGATAAGAAACCTAGATGATTGTCATGCCCTTCAAAAAGACCTGGACAAAATAAGTATTTGGAGCAACACTTGGCAAATGGAATTTAATGTGAATAAATGCCATGTTATGGAATGTGGAATTGGAGAACATAGACCCCACACAACCTATAAATTATGTGAGAAATCTTTAAAGAATTCTGATAAAGAAAAGGATCTAGGGGTGGTTTTAGATAGAAAACTGTCACCTGAGGACCACATTAAGAACATTGTGCGAGGAGCCTATGCTACACTTTCTAACTTCAGAATTGCTTTTAAATACATGGATGGAAAAATACTAAAGAAATTGTTCACGACTTTTATTAGACCAAAGCTGGAATATGCAGCGGTTGTATGGTGCCCATATCTTAAGAAGCACATCAACAAACTGGAAAAGGTGCAACGACATGCCACTAAGTGGCTCCCAGAACTGAAGGACAAGAGCTACGAGGAGAGATTAAAGGCATTAAACATGCAAAAACTAGAAAATAGAAGAAAAAGAGGTGATATGATCACTACATTCAAAATAGTAACAGGAATCGATAAAATTGATAGGGAAGAATTCCTGAGACCCGGAACTTCAAGAACAAGAGGTCATAGATTTAAATTAACGAAACAAAGCTGCCGGAGAAATATACGAAAATTCACTTTTGTAAACAGAGTGGTAGATGGTTGGAACAAGTTAAGTGAGAAGGTGGTGGAGGCCAAGACCGTCAGTAGTTTCAAAGCGTTATATGACAAAGAGTGCTGGGAAGACGGGACACCACGAGCGTAGCTCTCATCCTGTAACTACACTTAAGTAATTACACTTAGGTAATTACTATCACTTCAAGTTGATTTAAATAGGCATGTTTATGAGTGGGATTGGGTGGTTATAGATAGGAGCTGCCTCGTATGGGCCAATAGGCCTTCTGCAACTACCTTTGTTCTTATGTTCTTTTTCCTGCCCACCCTCCTTACTTTTGCTCAAAGCACAATACCTAAAAAAAATTATTTAATTTTTCTAAACATTTACTATGTTTTGGTGGGAAAAATTTAGTCATAGAAACCTTAAATTTGTTTTGTTTTGCCTTAATAGGTAATACTGCTTCCAGTCTCTGCTCGGCTACCCAAGACGATAGCAAACACAACTTTTGCCCATTAATGATGGTAAGGACAATTTTATTCTTACTGTACTACCAGTGTGTGTGTTTATCATGTTGATGTCAATAACCAGTGATTGTGAGTGTATTAATCAAGATATTTTTATTAACTAGTGTATTAATGTTGGTGTTGTCATTTACCAGTGATGGCGAGTGTATTAATTATAGTCATTACCCAGTGATGGTGAGTGTATTAATCATATTGTCATTACCCAGTGATGGTGAGTGTTAATCATATTGTCATTACCCAGTGATGGTGAGTGTATTAATCATATTGTCATTACCCAGTGATGGTGAGTGTTAATCATATTGTCATTACCCAGTGATGGTGAGTGTATTAATCATATTGTCATTACCCAGTGATGGTGAGTGTATTAATCATATTGTCATTACCCAGTGATGTGGAGTGTATTAATCCCTGTGTTGCTAAGGGATATTTGCCCCTTGTCACCCACAGGCGCATAAAATTTCCTCCTAACCTGTTTGTGTTCCCTGACCACGAGAGAGAAAAAAATTAATTGTACAGGGGTACCTCAGTTTAAGAGTTTAATTCGTTCCTGGAGACGGCTCGTATTCCGAAGTTAATTTCCCCATAAGAAATAATGGGAAATGAATTAATCCGTTCCTGACTACCCCAAAAACCCCACATCAAACTAAATTTTTATACCTAATTCATCTAAATAAACCTACAAAACTATGTTCAAGTTATTACTTACCTTGCTGTTGACTGCTGTAGGCGTATGGAAGATGGTGAGGAGGGGGAGGAAGAGAGGAGTTACTGTTTGGAAGGGGAGTCCCCTTCCATTATCACATCAGGCAGTGAGGACTTCACTGGTATGCACACTCTGGCACATTTTGCCTGCATACCACTAGGACTTGCTTGTCTTACTAAGAATTTGTCTAAACACTTGTTTTTCCCTACATTTTAACACTTGTCTGTAGTAAGACATCACATTATCATTTAAAAGGTCAATGCAACGGCCTGCTACAGCTTTATCTGGGTGAGTTTTTTCAACAAAACTTTGCAGTTCTTCCCATACTTCACACATTTTCTTAATCATCCCCTACTGCCTCTACTCACAGCTATTTTCTTAGGTTGAACCTTACCAATGGCTTTCTTGAGACCCATGGTGAGATATATTATAACAAATTGTATAGTCAAATGACCAAAAATCCAACAAAACACTGAAAATCCAGGTGAAGAATTAATGTGGGATAGTCAGTGGGCGTGAGACAATGGTAAACTGAGGGGCGGAGAGGGCGACGATCGCCGAAACACCACGCACTAGGGTCGCCCTGAACGCGTATCAACAAACTTGTGTTCCGAGGTACCCTCGCCTTCCGAGACATATTTTCCGAGGAAATCCTGCTCGTATTCCGAAAAACTCGCATACAGGGACACCCGTGTTCCGAGGTACCACTGTACTTACAAATGACATAAATGAGCCGACAATATGAGCGATGCTGTCACACCCTGCATGCTGGCTCATGCAAGGTATATTCACGTAGTTGTATTCACCTAGCTGTGCTTGCGGGGGTTGAGCTCTGCTTTTTGGCCCGCCTCTCAACTGTCAATCAACTGTTACTAACTACTAACTATTTTGTTCTCCCCCCCCCCCCCTCCTACACACACACACACACCCACCCCAGGAAGCAGCCCGTGACAGCTGACTAACTCTAGGTACCTGTTTACTGCTAGGTAACAGGGGCGTCAGGGTGCAAGAAACTCTGCCCATTGTTTCTTGCCGGCACTGGGATATGAACCCGGGACCACAGGATCACGCGTTCAGCGTGCTGTCCTCTCAGCCACTGGCCCCCATGCGTCCCAGAGGCGTTGCAAGCAGTCTTCAAGCAGCCAGAATTGCCACAAATTTATTTTTGCTGCATTATTTACAGTGTCTAGGTGTATTTTATCACAAATATTATTTACTAATTTGTTGACCAGACCACACACTAGAAGGTGAAGGGACGACGACATTTCGGTCCGTCCTGGACCAAACGTCGTCGTCCCTTCACCTTCTAGTGCGTGGTCTGGTCAACATACTTTAGCCACGTTATTGTGACTCATCGCCTGCATTTACTAATTGTGTTGCATATAATGTTACTTCATGTTCAATGGTAATAAATGTTGCATACATTGAGTATACACATGTGCACAAAAACGTTTTCCCATTATGCCAACATAATATGTATTCACATTCTTCATTATTATATTTACACACATGCACACACTACAGGTTTTGCACTATTATTGCACATTTAGAAGTCTTGGAGAGAGTGGTAGTCATTGAAGCAGTTGACAGCACATAATGGAACTGCACACGCTTCACACCATGTTTGCACATATTTACGTTTCTGATCTTTTTTTTTTTGTTCTACAAACTAAGCAATCTCGTTGGCCTATTGCATGCTTTCCAGCTGGTGGCAAATGTTTTAGTCTGTGTGCTTGAATGCCCTCCATGTGAGCGAGCCTGGGTGTAGCAGCATGCTGCAACACTGGGTTCATGATGGGTCTTTGTATGCCAGGAACATCTTTGCCAAACTTTGCTAATAACTGTGTCCCAAGTGTAAAAGCAAACAAACGGAAACTTGGTTTACGTCAAGTTTTCACCAGATACATATTATAGCTATTCAGCATGCTTATGTCAACAAGACGGAAAAACACTTTTCTGGGGGGAGCCCTTACGGCTCCCCGGAGCTTTCCATGGTTGATATGGATATTCTAACTATTTTGCATCAGTCGATGTGGGTGGAGTTCTAGCCTACCGGGGACCACGAGCCAGAACCTGCCCCCTCACAGAGGCACAGGGAGCAATGGCCCATAGAATGCACATGTGATTTGGAGCATTCTATATCTGCCATCGACCAGGACAGACACCTAGAAAGGTAAGCCCCACAAAACAAACCCCTATTCTGGTTAACAACAAAAATTATCAAACGAGTGGACAGAACTCCCCAAAAGAAAAACGAGCAAACTAGCATGACGTCACACGAGCTGCGCCGCATGTCTGCGCAGCTCCCCCCTCCCCGGGAGGGGGAAGGGGGACCCCAGACCCCCGCCCTGGCTATCCAAACCTAGTTCCTTGGCTGATGGGATCGTGCATGCCGTGTGGCTCCAGCTCCAGTCTTGTCTCAGCGCTGTGATTTGTTTTCAGTGCTGCTCTTACGGTGGTCGTGTGAGCTGGAAGTAGTATTCTCAGGGACTCGGGCTGCATGTGCTTAGGGTCACCTTCCCTGAGTGCCCTGTAAGTACCGCCCTTGGGGCTTGGGGTTACCTTCCACAAGTCACCTCGGGTCTACCTCTGTTGACTTTTCGCTGCTTGGCGTTTGGCCGCCCTGAGTGTTTGGGAGTTTTACTCCCTTGTTTACCTGGGGTAAGTGGTAGTTATAGCACTGGTGGGGCGCAGGGTACTTCGTAGCTAGTTTTCACCTTTAACAGCGGCCGTTCTGTTCCCTCTGGGTACGTTGTCCACTTGGGTGGTTTTTCTTTTCTTTTTGTTTTTACCTGGTAGGGGGGTCTGCCTTGTTCCCCTTATATTAGGATCGGTTGTGTGGTGGCGCCCCCTGCTTCGCCCTCGCGAGTGGACACGTTCCGTGTGTTCAGCTTTTAGCAGATTGTTTGGTAGTTTGGGTTGCCGGTTAGCAGTGCCCTGCCTGGGATAACCCTTAGCAGACCCAGTTTAGGGGCCCTGGAAAACCCCGGGGGGCTCTTGGGTCCGATGGAGGAGACCCTTGCGTCCCCTCTCGCTGTGTGCGAGTTTGAGGGTTGCTCTGTCCCTTGTCTCAGGGCGACTCTCATTGTTTTTGCCTCCGTCATGCTGCCTGTTGGGTCGGTGACACATTCGACCCGAGTCCTGCGAGCTATGTTGCTTGTTTGTGACTCAATTCACCCAGTCTGCTGATGAATCACTTCGGGTGCAGGCAGCTCGTGCGTTGCAAGGTAGGTTTAGATTATTGCAACGCGAGCAGACTCTTGCTTCCCGGACGCCCCGCGGCTGCCCCGCTTTGTGTATAGGGACCTGGACTTGGGGGTGTTGGTCGCTTCGGCCTTGGTTCCGCCCACACCCCTTGTTCTTCCCCTTTGGTGATTCATTCTGCCCCTCCCCCCTACTTCCGGCCCCAAGCGTCTGAGGGCTTCGGGGTCGGGGTGGGCTTTAGAGGTTTCAGAGACTCGGGCAGTTTTGGGGGTTGCCCCGTCTGGGGGGGCTACGGAGGCATTCGAGTCTGTTCCTCCTGGCGCTGCTCCGGGGTCTGACCAGTGGGCCCCTTCTCTTCCGGAGCTTTCGGTTGCCCCGGCTTTTCTTGTGGGCCGGGGCTTTGGAGGACGACTCGGCCCCGGGGCCTGGTGTAGAGGCTCCTGGGGTTGGGGAGGAGCTGACTTGGGGGCTTTGGCTCCATTGGACCCCGCCTGGATTTTCCGTCCTTCTGAGCGGGGCTTACTGTTGCAAGGAGTGGGGTTTTCCTTTCCCCCCTCTGCGTACGAATTGGATTTGGGTTCTGCTCCTCCCCGGGTTCTGTTCCGTGTCCCTGCGGATTCTTCGGTTCTGTCTTTCCGGAGGTTTTCGGCTTCCCGCATCTCTCCGTCTGCGGTGCGGTCAGCCTTGGCGGCTTCCCTCCTGCGTGACCCAGTGTACGCCTCCATAATGGGTCCGTCTTGTTTCAGGTTTGGATCTTCGTGTCCTTACTGGGTTCGTTATGAGGTTCCGGGGTCGTCCTGGCTTGCAGACTGCCCCTTGTTTTCTCTGGATGCTTGGGACTCGTTCTGTCGAACCCGCACGTTTGAGTGGCGTGAGGCGTTGACGGTGGTCCAGGTTTACCTGGGGGCGATTTTGAGCACCTTAATGAGTGTCTTTTCGCTCCTGCCCTTCTGCGGGAGGTTGGTGCGGTGCAGCTCCATGTGCAGGTTCCTTCCCTGTCGGCTGCTCTTGTGGCGGAGGATTTGCGCGCTCGTGGCTTTTTGGCTTCGGTCCTGCGTTTCTTTTCCCTCCTGGAGCTCTCTTCGGATTGGCTTGCGGAGGATGTTGAGGCGCTTGGGGCCGTTCCAGGGTCTGACGCCTTGGTCTCCGCTGCTCGGGCGTCGTCTGCCATGTTGAAGCTTTTTGCGCCTATCCTGCGGGAGGTGTTGCTGCGGTTTTTCGCTGCGCACTTCGCGTGTCGTCAGGCGGTCCATGCTTCCTCCTTGGAATCCGCTTGGCCCTGGTTCTTAGGTTGTCTTCTCCCTTTTGTCCTCTGCTTTTTGAGGCTTCGGCGGTAAATCGTTATATTCAGGCAGCTTCGTCCTCTTGCCGCCCTATGTCTGAGTTGTTGGTTCTCCGAGGAACCGGGGGGTTCCTTCCCGGCGGGGTCGTACCAGGGCGCGCGGTTCCGTTCATCGGGGTGGGACACAGGTGTCGGGTGTCCGTGTCGGTCCCGCCTGTGCTTGGTCGGCGCGGTGTTCGCTCTGCGCGCAGGTCGGCGGTTCTCGTAAGGGGCAGCGGCCCTTTCGCGGTTCGCCCCATTGATGGGGCATGGGGGGGGGCTGTCTCTGTTCGCTCACGCCTGGTCTCACGATTTGTGGCTTTTCGGGTCGTTTCTCGTGGCCTGCGGTGGCGTTGGGTGGCTCTGCTTCCTGTAGGGGGTTCGGGGCTGATGGGGCAGGCTTCCTCTCCTGCGCTCCGTCGAGTCATCTTGGATGGGTACGCTTGGGCGTAGTCGAAACGACTCCTTCCTTCAGGTGGGTCTCCCGCCTGTTTCCAGTTCCGAAACGGGACTGTGCGGACCTGCGGTTCATTCTGGACTTGTCCCGTCTGAACCCTTGGGTTTCTTGCCCCTCGTTTCGGATGACCACTCTGTCCCAGGTCCGGGTTCTGTTTGAGCCGGGCGCTTGGATGGTGTCCCTGGACCTCAAGGACGCATATTGGCACGTCCCTATTCATGTGGGGTTCCGGGACTGGCTCGGTTTTTGTTGTGGGGCGTCAGTGCTACCGCTTTCATTGTCTCCCCTTCGGGTTGAACCTGGCACCTCGCGTGTTCACACGCCTTACCCCCGTCGTGGTGGCCCTCTGCATCTCTTAGGTGTTCGGGTGTTGGCTTACCTCGACGACTGNTGACAACATTCAGCATATCTCATAATGACTAGTAGTACTTGGTGCACAAATACTTTTTCCAAAGGAATCGCAAAACATATTAAACACAACTGTACCGTACAGTGTTATATATTTATTTATTTCAGTTTAACGATGTAGACCTGACCAAATGTAAACTGTCAACAAAATTATTTGCACACCCCCTCCGTCACTATGTGATGGAGTGCGAAAAGATACGTGAATTTAGAGACAATTCTATAACCAATGTTCCAGAGATGTGTAAATATTTCATTCAAAGATCTGCTACCAGAATTTTAGCCAAATATCCCAGTTTGCTAACTGTAGGTAGTAAATGAGTGATTGTAACCTATCCACCGCTGCCCGCTGGATGGGGAGCGGTGTGCAGGACAAACATATAAATTGTGACACTAGCTCTCCACGTATGTCAGTTGCTTAATTTAGAACCTGTACCTGAGGTCGATCTCGAACCCATTGTTGATGTGACGACTTATATTGAATTTGTAACTAGCTCATCAAGATTGTAACTTGCTAGCTAAATGAATTGTGGGGTTCAGTCCCTGAGCCCATTATGTGGCCTCTGTAACCCTTTCCACTACCGCCCACGGGATGGGTATGGGTGCATAATAAATGAACTAAACTAAACTAAAGGATAAATCCTTTAATTGGTTGAAATTGGTTTTAACATTCGAAATCTAATTTGTTGATGTTAAATAATATAAGGTTCAAATTTATTAAGATACATACTTTAAAACTATTTCTATTTGAAATTTAAATAACATAAAAAGAGTACAGAATATAACAAATACCGATTACAGTATATAAAAGACCTGACACTTGCAGCACTTAATTATGCTATTGTAACACATTGAAAGTAATAACATTATATGATTCAGCAAAGCATTTGGTAAGGTTATAATAATAATATAATAATGTATTAATTAAGTATTTAAATTATAATTCACAACTTGCTAGCGCACAAAAAACATCCACGAATCATCATTACATTCTGTAACATCTATACATGATCCATGGTGCCAAATATTGCAACGGTCACAGCATACCATCAGCTTCAAATGATTTGGCTTTCTGCAAATGCAGTACACTTACATCGAGCATGACCGGATGATTCGTTTTCTTCTCAGTGTCTGAGCTGCAGGGAATGAGATGAGACACTTTCCTTTAAAATTCTCTTGAAGACGTTGTCTCATTCTGCACATCATACGAGGTTCACCGGATCTACACCACTTGCAAGTGATGCAGCAAACACCACAGCATATACCCCACTTATACTTGAGTCCCTGTGTCTGCTGACATTCATTATATTGCATATCAGCTTATCATCCTGGCAATTAGCAAGAGCACACAAGATAACTTCAGTAGATTTGTATGGTAATTTATGCCTGGTGTCGTATATGTTAATTCGTCCAGTTACTCCAATGTTGGAAACGGTGACCCAGTGACAACCATCAACTTGGATAATTTGAATAAATTCACCAATTGTAACTGGCTAGGAGAGGTCCCGCTACAACACTGGGTCATGAAGGCCTTCTACGCTTGGCATAGTTTGTTTGATGAGGTCACATGCAGATTTTATATGAAGGTCAGAGAGCTGTACATTTGTTCCAATGTTCATTATCTCGTCATCTGTTAAATAATTTAACGTCGAATGTGAAGCACTGTTATCACTCTCCTTATTGTTGCATTGGTGTGAGGAGTGGCAGTGATTGGTGCAGTTTATTTTTTCTTTAAATAGGGACATATATTTGTACTGCAGATAGCAGTACTGTTGCACCGTTTCTTTATATATTTTTATACTTGGGTTAGCAAGGCGAGACGCTTCTCTTAACGTGATACTGTTGGTATCAAATAGAAATAGTTTTTAAAGTATGTATCTTAATAAATTTGAACCTTATATTATTTAACATCAACAAATTAGATTTCGAATGTTAAAACCAATTTCAACCAATTAAAGGATTTATCCTTTAATATTAAAAATTGTTCAAACTGAAATAAATATATAACACTGTACGGTACAGTTGTGTTTGCCTGCCACAGCCTGCCACAACTGTACGGTACAGTTGTGTTTGCCTGCCACAGCCTGCCACAGCCTTGAGAGCACGGAGCCTCTACATTGGCGACCCAGTCTGGCTAAAACATTGCGGTACAGTAGAACCTCAAGCCCAAGGTATTTGTATCTGGTAACATAGTCGAGCAGAGAGCCATCATCCAACTGCATTTTGCGAACGGGGCCACCCCGTCTGGGTGGGTGTCGGTTCAGGATCTTTGTTTTCTCTACTGAGATGACTGAGCATAGTTCCTGACATGTGTGTACAATACAGAGTTCAGAACATTTTGGGGTGTTGGTATACCCATTGGTGTGGATCAGTATATCATCCACATAGCTAAATGTGTTCGCTGGACCTTCTAGTTACTAAGTTTAAAAGTGCATTGATTAACACATTGAACAGAGTACGACTGAGGACACCTCCCTGTGGAGTGCCAAGTTCAAAATCTCTCGTTACACGCCTATGCCCTTGGAACAGTACAGATGACTTCCTGTTGAATAGATAGCCTCTTATCCACCGTAGAAGCCATCCTCCAAAATTCATTTTAGCAAGTTCTCTCAGAATGACGTGTGTGTTAGCAATGTCAAAGGCTGACTTAAGATCTAGGAAAGTGGTATATGACCTATCAGTATGCAGGGTGAGGAATGTGGTAATACAGTGATGTACACTCTTTCCATGCATAAAGCCATATATCTGGGGAGACAACATATTATTAATTTTGTAAAGGAGACGGTTGAGAACCATCCTCTCAAGACACTTACAGAGACAACTAGTGAGGGAGACTGGGCGAAAAACACTCGGCTGGTGAGGTTTAGGAATGGGAATAATAACACTGTTGGTCCATGACTTAGGAAGCTCCCCAGTTACATAGCTCATATTATACAATTGAAGCAAGGGATTCCCTGGAACTATAGCAGAAGCATACTCAGTATGCCGTAAGTAACTCCATCCTCCCCGGGTGATGTAGCTTTGCCTTTATGTAGAGCAGAATCTAGTTCGTATTTAGTAAGAAGCATGTCACAGTCATCCTCTTGATGAACCTTGAAGTCAAGGAGCCTTGCCCTATCAGTATATCTATTATTTAATTCATTCTGTGAGGTAGAGGAAGACTGTCAAAAGTTGGAAGTCATGGCCCAAGCATCAACAAGCTCATTTGCTCTGTGCAGAGGATTAGGGTACGAGATATCTGCAGCATTTTTCCCTTTGATCTTGTTGATATCCTTTCATGCCCGACTTAGTGGCGTGTGAGAAATGAGACCACGGACAAAAGTTTCCCAGTCTGTCTGCTTCAGCTCCACTATACGTTCCCTGGCCTCAGCCAGAGCCGCTTGAAAGAGCCGAAGCATTTCAGCAGTGCGGGTCCTTCTATAAGCTAGTCCAATTATTCTGGCAGTGCGTTTTAGTGCACGTAATTTAGAATCATTATAATAAGCATAAGTGCTATGACCAGTGTAATTTGGGTTACGTGGCCTGGACGATGGATCAAGTGATTCTATAAACTGGTCGATAGTATCTGTGAGCTCATTGTTAAAATCTTCAACTGATGAAGGCTCAGATGAACTGTACCATTCTGGCACATGAGCAACAAAATTGTCTCGTTGATCGATGGGCAGAGCCAGCCTCTTCCGCTTGAACATTCCGCCGGGGAGGATAGAGCTGCCAATGCTTACAGTGGCTAATATGGCCAGATGATCAGACGCCATATCTGGCACTATTGACGAGGCGCACACGATGTGGGAGACGTTGAAACCGAGACATAGATCAAGAATACCTTCGTAGATATGCGTCGGTTCAAGGTCACCCACAATCTGTGCATCATCGTGACTACCTAATAGTGACAACAGTTGGTTGCCATTACGATTATTGAACTGCGAATTACCAATATTCCTATGCCTAGCGTCATAATCACCTATAATGATGGTAGGCACAGTCTGAATACAGATAGGAAGGTCAGCATAATTAAAGTTACAAGGAGTTGATTATTTAGTACATAGTTGTTTTTCTCTTAAATTGGATGATAGAGGGGGAGTCTTTAACGTGATTGGGAATACATACATACACACATACATACATACATGCATGCGTACATACATACATACATGCATGCGTACATACATATATACATGCATGCGTACATACATACATACATGCATGCGTACATACATACATGCATACATGCATACATACATACATGCATACATGCATACATACATGCATACATACATACATACATACATACATACATACATACATACATGCATACATACATACATACATACATGCATACATACATGCATACATACATGCATACATACATACAATCTGGTTCTGTATCTGGTTCTTCAGGGAACCAGATACAATAAGGATTCCAGAGAACAACATAGAGCACATAGAGGTGTCTTAGAGACGAAGTGGAAAAAATGCTCAAGGAGCTAAATAAGAACAAAGCAGTTGGTCCAGATGGAGTTTCGCCATGGGTTCTGAGAGAATGTGCACCTGAGCTCAGCATTCCTCTTCAACTGATTTTTCAGGCATCCCTGTTTACAGGACTTGTAGCTGATGTGTGGAAAAAGGCTAACATAGTTCCAATCTACAAAAGTGGAAGCAGGGAAGACCCCCTTAACTATAGACCGGTATCATTGACAAGTGTAATAGTCAAAATATTGGAAAAAATAATTAAAACTAAATGGGTAGAACACCTGGAGAGAAATGATATAATATCAGACAGACAGTATGGTTTTCGATCTGGAAGATCCTGTGTATCGAATTTACTCAGTTTCTATGACCGAGCAACAGAGATATTACAGGAAAGAGATGGTTGGGTTGACTGCATCTATCTGGACCTAAAAAAGGCTTTTGACAGAGTTCCACATAAGAGGTTGTTCTGGAAACTGGAAAATATTGGAGGGGTGACAGGTAAGCTTCTAACATGGATGAAAAATTTTCTGACTGATAGAAAAATGAGGGCAGTGATCAGAGGCAATGTATCGGACTGGAGAAATGTCACAAGCGGAGTACCACAGGGTTCAGTTCTTGCACCAGTGATGTTTATTGTCTACATAAATGATCTACCAGTTGGTATACAGAATTATATGAACATGTTTGCTGATGATGCTAAGATAATAGGAAGGATAAGAAACTTAGATGATTGTCATGCCCTTCAAGATGACCTGGACAAAATAAGTACATGGAGCGCCACTTGGCAAATGGAATTCAATGTTAATAAATGCCATGTTATGGAATGTGGAATAGGAGAACATAGACCCCACACAACCTATATATTATGTAAGAAATCTTTAAAGAATTCGGATAATGAAAGAGATCTAGGGGTTGTTCTAGATAGAAAACTATCACCTGAGGACCACATAAAGAATATTGTGCGAGGAGCCTATGCCACGCTTTCCAACTTCAGAATTGCGTTTAAATACATGGATGGCGATATACTAAAGAAATTGTTCACGACTTTTGTTAGGCCAAAGCTAGAATATGCAGCAGTTGTGTGGTGCCCATATCTTAAGAAGCACATCAACAAACTGGAAAAGGTGCAAAGACATGCTACTAAGTGGCTCCCAGAACTGAAGGGCAAGAGCTACGAGGAGAGGTTAGAGGCATTAAATATGCCAAAACTAGAAGACTGAAGAAAAAGAGGTGATATGATCACTACATACAAAATAGTAACAGGAATTGATAAAATCGATAGGGAAGATTTCCTGAGACCTGGAACTTTAAGAACAAGAGGTCATAGATATAAACTAGCTAAACACAGATGCCGAAGAAATATAAGAAAATTCACTTTCGCAAACAGAGTGGTAGACGATTGGAACAAGTTAGGGGAGAAGGTGGTGGAGGCCAAGACCGTCAGTAGTTTCAAAGCGTTATATTTATTTATTTTTATTTATTTATTTATTCATATACAAGAAGGCACATTGGGAATGTGAGAATATATAATATGGTAATTACAATCTTGTAAAGCCACTAGTTATATGACAAAGAGTGCTGGGAAGACGGGACACCACGAGCGTAGCTCTCATCCTGTAACTACACTTAGGTAATTACACTTAGGTAATTACATACATGCATACATACTTACATACTTACATACATACATACATGCATACATACATGCATGCATACATACATACATACATACATACATACATACATACATACATACATACATACATACATACATGTCCAGTCAGCATATAGCTATTTCGGGACAAAATCCAATACAGTTTATATTGGTGAGATGCCACTGATGAGTTTAAATATCACTGGAACTGTAGGTTAAAGTGTGACATAGGTGAGGTTAGATGAAGCATCTACAAGCATCAGCTGATGGAGTGTTGTGGAGGCTGGTGGTACTATGCCCAGATGTTGGAGGGTGGATTTGACCCTCCCACCCTCCCTCCCTCCCCCCCACATTGACCGCAGAACGTCTAACGTTACTTTCCACTCTCGCTTACCAAGGGTATAACCCCCCCCAACACACACACATGCATCAGATTCTTAACTTACAATATATATGATTTACCAATTTATGTTACTACACTGACTCTCAATTTCACAATATTGTATAAACTTTGATGAATCGCTCGTCTATGGGTCATCCAATAATGTTAGCAGACTTCTAGATGTTACCACTGCTAGGACCTATCCACCGCTGCCCATTGGATGGGGGGCGAGGGGGGTTATGTGTAGGATAAACATATCAATTGTGACACTATAGCCCTCCATATATGTCAGTTGCTTAACCCTCAAACCGCTAGGGGCCCAAATGGAATTCACACCCACAGGCGCAAAAAAAAAAAAAAAATCCAAAAAATTCTTTCGTCTTATAGAAGTGTTCATTTTTGTTCCCTGATCACGGAAAAAATAACAACAAAATCGTAGGTGGCATATTTTAGCCGCAATAGGGTAGGGAAGTGTGGCAAAAAAGGGGCGTTGGCAGAGCCTTCGCCAGATGAGGTCTACTCCGCCCGAGCTGTCAGACGGCCGTTGCCACAAATATATTATTACCTATTTATTTCAGTGTCTCTGATTTTTTCTTAGTTTTTTGCAGTAATATTATTCCATACAGTGAATTGTAGTATATTTATATTATAAAATGTGTGAACCATCGCTGTACTCAAAATTATGGTGTGCATATAAGTGATTCAATTATTATGTTCATAAAACAATAAACAAATAGTTTTGCTGTTGTTACACTATATACACAGGTTATATGTAAGTATCTGCATGTTTTGTTCACCATAACGAACTACTAAGTTGGTCTTGTGAGTCAAAAAGCAACGACGAGTGGCCACCACACACCAGCCAGCCACTCGCTGCCACTCCCTCCCTCAACACCACCTCACTCACCCTCATTCTCCTCCCACAGTACTGTTTTTGAATTTATTCACTATACACAGACGTTATATATACGTATTTACTTGTTTTGTTCACCATAACTGTACATCTAAGCTTGTATGGTGAGTATAGGCACAAAGACGTAGCTACTCCACAGTCAGCTGATCGGCGGCCTCCCTCAAGGCCAGACACACTAACATTTCTCCTCCAACAATATTGGTTGTGGTGTTATTACGCTATATACACACATTATATATAAGTATCTACTTGTTTTATTCACCATACCTGTACAAATAAGCTGGTATGGTGCCCAAAGACCATAGTAGCCATCAGTAAACAACATGCCAAGTCGTGCAGACGACGCCACCACCCTCACCAAAATGGTGGCTCCCAACCTACTCCTCTTGCTGTTATCTCACACTATACACATGTTATATATAAGAATCCACATTTGTGTTCACCATAGCGAACCACTAAGCTGGTATGGTGAGTGCAGTCAATAAATGATGGCTACACACAGTCAGAAAATGACGCCACAACCCTCCCTTCACAACCTTACTCCTCCCTCCATGGACCACAGCGCTAAGTATCACCACAATCACGCTGTTATCAGAATCCTGGTCAGTTTTATCACAGTCAGGAGGCTTCAGTAATACTATCACTGCTAAATAATAGCAGTATCGTTTATATTTTGGCATTTGTAGGCGATGCTGTGGTCACAAGCTGAACAGCGGTGCTGTGAGCTCGTGCTGCGTGCGCCAGCCTTGGTGGCTTGCTCAGTACTGACGCTCTCACACCCAAGAATGTTGAGCTGGATTTTTTTCTAGGTGGTATCTGGCAACTATTAGTCGTGGCTGTACTATAGCTGCCCCTATCCCAGGCGGGGTGTTTAAATTATAGCGCTAGACACGAAATCGTATATAAATGATGAGCTCGGTTTCGGTTTTGTCACTGATATCATTTATATATGATATGCGCGGTTTGAGGGTTAAATTATAAACTGTACTTGTGGTCGGTCTCGAGCCCATTGTTGATGTGACAATGTGCATTGACTTTTGTAACTAGCTTATGAAGATTATAACTTGCTTGGCTATATGAATTGTGGGGCTCATTCCCTGAGCCCATTATGTGCCTGTAACGTACGTTTATGTTACGTTGTTGGGTTGATTAGATACACAGTGTTTAGTGTTTCATATTTATTTAGTAGTCCTGGATACAGCAGTGTCGTAGACGTTGAGACGAAGCCTGGAGCAGAGCAGAGAGCTGAGTGAGGCCAGAGTCGCGGAGCTCTATGTGGGAGAGCATACTGAGCGTCGGTACAGTATCTCGCAAGTGTCTGCTCTAGACCACACTTGAAAGTAGACTAGTTAATATTTGCTATTCTGCTGCTTATATGCTTGGGCAACACCTCAACGGGTTGCTCGGGGCAACACCTCACCTCATTCATCTCCAAAGGTTGACAGGAATATTAACAATGCATTTGGAGCGAGTATATTATTGGGATAATCTATTCGCTACAGAACTCCCCCTCCCAGGGGATGAAAGGAAAAATACTTGATCAAGGAACCTAGCTGGTCGGTGAATTGTACACCCTGCTCGCGTTGTATAACCCTCAAAGTTAACTTCCTCCTCTTCGCTGATGTCATCTAACTGGGGTCGTAGGGTAGGAGGTCGCACTGGATCGTCTGTCATCGTAGGATCAGGTGGTGGTGCATTTGGTAACTGGGGGTGTAGGGTGGGAGGTCGTACAGGATCGTCCGTTGTCGTAGGTGGCGGTGCTGCTGGTAACTGTGGTCGAAAAGTGAACGGCGTAGTCGGCGGATGTGCCTCTGGAGGGATGTCTGGGGCAGCGTCACAGTGTGCTGGTTTAAGGCGATCGATGGAGATGTTTACCTGCTGTCCTCGGCGTTCAATGGTGAAGAACTTCGGTGTTCGAGAAACCACTTTAAATGGTCCTTCGTAAGGTGACTGTAGAGGGCGTCGAACAGCGTCGATTCTTACAAATACGTGTTCAGTTGTGTGGAGCTCATGAGGCACATATGTAGCACGAGTTGTCGGTTGGCGTGGTGGTGTAGGCCGAATGCTTGTCATGGCCGCCCGTAATTTCTGGACAAAAGTGGGGTCTGGGGGTGTGATGAGTGGCGTCAGGGTTAAGAATTCGCCCGGAAGTCGCAGGCTAGATCCGTATACTAAGTCTGCTACAGAGAATCCACTGCCCTCCTTCGTGGCCGAACGAATGCCAAGCAAGACTAATGGAAGGTTGTCGATCCAATCATCAGGGCGTGCTTGAGCTCTTAGGGCAGCTTTTAGTTGTCTATGGAAGCGTTCTACCATTCCGTTCGACTCAGGGTGGTATGCTGTGGTTCAGTTGTGTATGGTGCCGAGGAATTCCATAAGTTCCTTCCATAGATATGATTCGAACTGTCGTCCTTGGTCGGTGATGATGACAGAGGGGCTACCAAAACGGGCGACCCATCCATAGAGGAAAGCCTGGGCGATTCAGCCGAGATGTTGATTAACCCTTAAAGTGCGTATCACGTCATATGACGTGTTGGACGTTCCAGTGAACTGCACATCACGTCATATGATGTGTTGGAGCACTACGCAAGATTTAAACGGCCCGCGGATACACGGGGTTCACCACACCTTTATCAGGGCTCTTGTAAACAGACGCCATTTTAAAAAAAATCGTGGGCCAAACTCCCGGGTGTTAGGGGCCTCAGTATCACGTAAGCTACCAAGCCTGATGCACGCAGCATGAGCTCACAGCACTGCTGTTCAGCTTGTGACCACAGCATCGCCTAAAAATGCCAAAATATACTTGTTCATGCTATTATGTAGCGATGATATTATTACAGAGGACCCCTGACTGTGATAAAAGTGACCAGGGTTCTGATAATAGCAGGATTGCGATGATATTTAGCGCTGTGCGCCATGGAGGGAGGAGTAATGCTGTGGGAGGGAGGGTGGTGGCGATGTTTTCTGACTGTGTGTGGCCACCTTTTATTGACTGCACTCAGCATACCAGCTTAGTGGTTCGCTATAGTGAACACAAATGTAGATACTTATATATAACATGTGTATAGAGGGTATAAACAGCAAGAGAAGGTTTGGAGCCGCCATTTTGGTGAGGGCGGTGGCGTCGTCTGCACGACGCCACCGTGCAGACGACGGTGTTGTTTACTGGTTACCACGATGGTCTTTGGGCACCATACCAGTTTATTTGTACAAGTATGGTGAATAAAACAGGTAGATATTTATTTATAATGTGTGTATATAGCGTAATAACATCACACAGTATTGTTGGAGGAGAAATATTAGTGCTTCTGGCCTTGAGGGAGGCAGCCATCAGCTGACTGTGTTAGGTCCTATGTCTTTGTGCATATACTCACCATACAAGCTTAGATGTACAGTTATGGTGAACAAAACATGTAGATACTTATATATAACGTCTGTATATAGTGAATTATAGCAAAAACAGTATTGTGGGAGGAGAATGTGGGCGAGTCAGATGACTGGAGGGAGGGCGGAAGTGGCTGGCTGGTACACGGCGGTCACTCCTCGTTACTTTTTGACTCATAATAGCTACTTAGTGGTTCGTTATAGTGAACAAAACATGCAGATACTTATATATAACCTGTGCTTATAGTGTAATAACCGACAAAGTATTTGTTCACTGATTGATGAACATAACTGAATCAACAATATGCACACCATATTTTTGAGTACAGCAATGATTCACTCATTTTATTATATAAATATATCAAACTACACACTATTGAATATTATTACAGCAAAAAAACTATGAAAAATCAATCAGAGACATTGAAATAATTAGGTAATTATCTCTTTGTGGCAACTCTGGCCTGACAGCTGGCGAGCAACAGACCGCCTGGAACGCATGCTGAGTCAGCGCCTATAATTTGCCAGACTTCCCCGCCCTATAGCGGGCAATATATGGCACTTACGATTTTTTTTATTATTTTTCCAGTGATCAGTAAACACAAATTAACAGGTTAGGAAGAAAAAATAATTTTTTTTTTTTCAAAATGACATGCGCCTGTGCGGATAGCAGGATATTAGACCCCGAGCATGTTAAGGGTTAATGGGATTGCTTCCGGCCATCTGGAGAATCGATCGATGCAGGTGAGTAGATAAGAATATCCTCTTGCTGACGGTAATGGTCCAACGATGTCTACATGCGCCACCTTGAAACGGTCAGAAGGTAACAGGAACTGTTGAAGCGGGCTCTTTGTGTGACGATGTGTTTTCGCTCGCTGGCACTGGAGACATGAGCGAGTCCATCGTCGAACATCAGCATTGATTCCTGGCCATACGACACGCTCCGTTAGTAGTTTCTGGGAAGCACGTACTCCTGGGTGTGCTAGGGAGTGAAATACAGAGAACGTTTTCCAGTGAAACTGAGCAGGAATGTAGGGCCTAAGTGCTCCCGTCCGTGAGGTGTCACAGATTATACTTCCGCCACCTTCCATGGGAATCTCGATGAACCGGAGAGCTGTGTCAGATGTTCGTAATTGCTGCAGATCAGGGTCTTCCCGTTGGGCCTTACTGATTACACAATAGTCCACCTGAGCTGGGTTTGTCACGACGTGGTTTATGGTGGGTCGAGACAGTGCATCGGCTATGACATTATTAGTTCCTTTGACATGGCGGATATCCGAGGTAAATTGGGAGATAAATCCCAGGTGGTTGGCTACTCGAGGAGAGTGAGCATCACCCTTGGCCGCCAGTGCATAAGTGAGAGGTTTGTGGTCTGTGAGGATGTGGAAGTTCCGTCCCTCGAGAAAGTGCCGGAAATGTTGTATGGCTGAGTAGATGGCGAGCAGTTCCCTATCAAAAGTGCTGTACTTCTCTTCAGTGGGTGACAGGCGCGCTGAAAAGAATGCAATTGGGCGCCATTCTCTTTCAATGAGCTGTTGTAGTACAGCACCAATTGCTGTGTTTGAAGCGTCGGTAGAGAGATTGGTGGGAGCGTCAGACACTGGGTGTGCGAGTAAGGTGAATTCCACCAGTTTGTGTTTTATGTCGGTGAATGCTGTCTCTGCCTGGGGAGTCCACTCCAACGGAAGACGGGACGTGAGTTTCCGACCACGTAAGAGGTCGTACAAGTGTTGCATGATGTCCGAACAATGTGGGATGAATCGATGATAAAAATTCACCACGCCAAGAAATTCTTGCAACTTCTTTGGAGTGGATGGGCGCGGGAATTCCTTGATTGCCTCGATTTTCTTCTCTAGTGGTTGGACCCCTGCTGCTGACACACGGTGTCCCAAGAAATCCAGCTCTGGAACATGGAAAATACACTTCTCGGAGTTGAGCTGCAAGCCGAAGTTGCGCAGACGGGTGAGAAGGAGTCGGAGGTGTAGCAGATGTTTTGTCGGTGATGTACTGGCCACCAGCAGATCGTCAATGTAGGCGTAGCAAAAAGGCAGGTCCTTAACTACTTGGTCGATAAAGCGTAGGAATGTCTGGGCTGCATTCCGTAGACCAAAAGGCATCCGGACGAATTCAAACAGTCCAAAAGGTGTTGTGATCACTGTTTTCGGAATGTCTGCCGGTTCCACAGGGATCTGGTGAAATGCCCGCACAAGGTCAATTTTTGAAAAAACGGTTGCGTTGCTCAATCCCTGTGAGAAATCCTGGATGTGTGGAATTGGGTAGCGATCCGGCAGAGTACGAACGTTGAGAGCCCTGTAGTCCCCGCAAGGGCGCCATTCCCCTGGGGCTGTTTTCGGGACCATATGGAGAGGTGAAGCCCATGGACTGTTCGAAGGGCGGATTATTCCTGCCTCCTGTAGCTTGTTGAATTCAGCACGTGCTACCGCCAATCATTCCGGTGCCAGGCGGCGTGGTCTGGCGAAGGTAGGTGCTCCCGTTGTAGTAATGTGATGCGTAATCGTATGTTGCACTTCTGGACGAGGGCTGGCGGGTTGGGTCACATCTTTGAATTCATCCAGGAGTGCTTGAAGTTCCGTAGATGCGACTGGGGTGACGATGTTAACTTGTGTAGAGGTACTAGGGGAGGCTCGAAGTACTGCACCTGCGGGATCCACAATAAGTCGATGGTGTTGCAGGAAATCCCATCCAAGAATGGGTTGTTCCACATCCGCTATGAGGAAAGTCCACGTAAAGCAACCCAGAGAGGCGAAATCGAGAACCAGGGTGCAGGTCTCATATGTATGGACGGACGTACCATTGGCAGCCCGTAAGTCCAAACCAGGAGTGCGGCTCGGTTTGACCAGTGGTAGGGCATCACACTAGCTGCTGCACATGTGTCAACGAGGAAACGGCGTTTGGTTATGATGTCAGATATGTAGAGCAGTGTAGTGTTTGAAATGGCGGGGTTACTGGCCGTTAACAGTCCCCGCCGAAGTAGTTTCCCGACCAAGAACACGGAGCCCTACAGTTGTGGGCTTGGTGTCCGAACCTCTGGTGATAAATACAAAGCTCTCCTCGGTGTTCTCGCTGTTGCCTAGATCCTGATACTGGATTCGCTTGGTACGTCCTCCCTGGGCGGAAGAAACGCCGGTTCTGGAGGACGTCGAGTTGGTGGGTGTCTGTAGTCTGCTGTGTATCACTGAGGTGGGACAGTGTACCATTATTAGACGTTGTATGAAGCCGGTCTGCCAGTGTAGCCAGCTGGGCTAATGGGGTGTCGTCAGCCATACTGAATAGGGCCGGTTGAATGTGTTTTGGGCAGAGTTGTATCCAAAGTGATCCCACAATCTCGCTGGGGGCTGGGCCAGTTGCAGTATGCATCACATACTGAATATGCCGCAGAAGCTGGGCTGGTGTTTTGTCTGCTAATTTTTAGTCAGTGAGGAGTTGATCCCTTTGTTGAATTCGGCGTTTCATCACTGCCTGTAGAAGAGCGGCCTTCAATGCGGTGTATGTCCTGGCGTCTGGTGATGGTGCGGTGATGAAAGCCGAGGCAGTGTGCATAGCCTCCGAGGGAAGTGTTGTCAGGGTACAGGCATATCAGGCTTTCTCAGTCGTAATTTCGTGGTGGTCGAAAATAGCCTTCATCTACATGAACCAAAATTCTGGTTCATCTGCGTTGTATGCTAGAAATCTGGTAGATAAATCCAGGATGAAGATCTAGTTTGTGACTAGGTGTTCTTTTCACTCACTGGGTCACCAATGTAACGTACATTTATGTTACGTTGTTGGGTTGATTAGATACACAGTGTTTAGTGTTTCATATTTATTTAGTAGTCCTGGATACAGCAGTGTCGTAGACGTTGAGACGAAACCTGGAGCAGAGCAGAGAGCTGAGTGAGGCCGGAGTCACGGAGCTCTATGTGGGAGAGCATACTGAGCGTCGGTACAGTATCTCGCAAGTGTCTGCTCTAGACCACACTTGAAAGTAGACTAGTTAATATTTGCTATTCTGCTGCTTAATATGCTTGGGCAACACCTCACCGGGTTGCTCGGGGCAACACCTCACCTCATTCATCTCCAAAGGTTGACAGGAATATTAACAATGCATTTGGAGCGAGTATATTATTGGGATAATCTATTCGCTACATGCCTCTGTAACACTCCACTATCGCCCATAGGATGGGTATGGGGTGCATAATAAATGAACTAAACTAAGCTCTGCCTTTTTGATAACATATACAATTATAAGCTTTATTTGTGAATCTTAATTAAACAATATATCACAAAGCCTGTAGGGTTCGGTGAGATGAGCGAAGAGACATGGGAGATTTTACATAAGTACAGTACATGGTAGTTTAAGTAGCGAACGCATGTCAACGAATAACGAGTATATATAACAAACTATTGTCCTATGAAGTCGATTTAACTTCCAAACATATATTTTTTAATAAATGTTAAATGTTTTCTGGCTAGTTATGTTAGATTTTATTAAAAATACGTATTCTACTTGTTAACATTATAATTTAAATTTGTGATAATTTGTGCAGAGAAGTGCGACAAGTGGATATGCCAACAAACACTTTCCAAACAACGATATATCTTGGATAAGTCGCTCCACAACATTGACGCTTGGACCGTCGACTTCCTTTGATGCTACTTATTTACTTATTTCATAATGAAATTATATTGGTTTGGAGTAAATATATGTTTTCTCATGTTCTGCATTCAGCACCCACATTATAGTGAGTAAATATACCATATTATTTCATTACTTAAATAATGCTAGGAGGGTTTGAGTAGCTTTGGGTCTTTAGTGGACAGAATCTCCAATAGATGGGGCGAGAGTCGCCCCCCTCTCTCTCGCCCGAGCAAGAGTCGAAACTTAATTTAAAATTGATATATCTTTGTCCTCGAACATGATTTATTTTATTTGGTGCAATCATAATAATGTTCATATCTCGGTCTTTCTGGAGGCATATAAGACTTTAGGCTTTATTAGCGTATCTTTGTTAATTATACAATATATCGGCAAGTGGGTAGGCGTCTGCACTACATGCCTGACAAGCTACTGAGCGCTACTATAAAAACATATGTATCTTCACTTGAGCTATAAATATGTCTATTGTAATGTATTTAAAATGAAGCTCATATTTCTATCTTGCTTAAGACATGTATAACATTTGTGTTTATTAACGAATTTACGTGAAATAAACATTGATCTGAGAGAGAGTTGCTCTGTCGTTCAGTCTGTACGGGGTCGGAGCTCCGTAATTTTTAAAATACATGTATCTTCATTAGAACTATAAATATGTCTATGGTAAAGTGTTTAAAGTGAAGCTTATATGTCTGCCTTTCTTGAGACATATAAAACATATATGTTTATTAACGAATTCACGTGAAATATACATTGTTCTGAGAGAGAGTTGCTCGGTCGATCGATCTGTCCGGGGTCGGAGCTCAGCTATTATAAAAGTACATCTATCTTCGCTTTAAATTTAAATATGCCCATGGTAACGTATTTAGAATGAAGCTTATATTTCTATCTTTCTTGTGACATATAAAAACTCTTACGTTTATTAAGGAATCTGCGTGAAATAGGCATGGTTCTGAGATGAATGCTGCGGTTTTTGAGCTCGACGAGCGATAAAAACTGCCCCTTTTATACAACTACAAATATCTTCAGTTTTACTTAAAATATTTGTCTGGTAGACGTTTTACAGATAGATCGAGTTTTTGTCTTTCTTCTGATTAATAAATAATTTTGGTTTAATAAGTCATCAAGATGTTTTCAACAATATTCTTTCGGCGTTCGTCTTTTCCAACATGGGCGACCCTTTTGGAAACGCGATACTTGGGTTAACCCATCCCATAGTTGGGTCTGTTTCCATTATGGTTCGGAACATTTGTTACTTTTAAAATGCTAAGCTAACCTACATACCTAAATACATAGATACACAGATTTACGTATACCCTACATAAAGTGTTCGAAGTGTCATGAATGTGCATTTACAAAGGTGAAATGCAATTCTGATCAGCTTCCATATGTACTTTATACACATACATATACATACACACACACACATATATATGGATATATACATATATACATGCATATATATATACACACACATGCATTCACATACATTTGTCTCTTTTACTCTGACAGGGTGAGATAGCTGACAGAGAAACTAGTGTGCAATTAAGCACTTAATCACTGAAGGTGATTAAGGTGCTTTTACAAGCTCAGGTTATATAGTTACATCACATACATACATTGTATAAATGATACATTACATGGTCAATCTTGGATACAAGTCCAATATATCATCAAATGTTCCAGTACTCATATTGTAATTACACAGTTCAGCATACCTCAGCCCAGGAGGGCGAAAGTCAGACAATATGGGACATTCTACAATATAATGTTCAAGAGAGTGCATGTTTTCTCTTTCACAAAGTTGACACATTGTGTACTCAAATCAAATGTCAAATCAAATGTTTATTTAGGTACTCGACATTTGAGTTTTGAGAAAGCTGCCAGATACGTCTATATCCCAGGCGAATTCTGGCCATTATAACATCACATTGCCGGGTTCTTGTTCTATTAGTCCCATATGTGAATGTCTCCTCACGATATCTATCATAATATTTAATGCTACAACTTTCAGGTCTTTGTGAATTTGTTAGGTCGGTGAGATCTTCATTAGATATTTGTTTAAGTATTCTCTTTGTCACTGCTAATGAAACACCCATATCAATTTCTACCACTGGTTTTCTACAGGCTGTCTTTGCAAGCATATCAACAGTGTCATGCCTCGAGATGCCAACATGTGATGGTATCCATAGGAATTTAATTTCAAATTTGTTTTCTTTAGCAGCTAAAACATTCATTCGAATATCACTGACTATTTTGAATTATATAGTTATATAAGTATCCACTCAATTTAACGGCCTATATGGGGCTGTACCCTAGTCGTTATTTCCGGAGCTCCGTTATTTCCGAAGTTAGGTCGGGTCGGGTAATTTTTCAAGTAACATTCAGGTAAGATATATTTTATACTGTATAACTAAAATTAAATAAAGTTCATTGTGTAATTGCATTCCAGTTTAGTGCCACGCCGACGATTAAACCAGCTGTTGGCTGCTGCATGGATGATATGTGAACACGGTCTGATCAAGTCCAGATGGGTGGAAAAAAATTGATTCATTCCTTTGTATTGCAAAATATTTCATGTATCAATCAGTGATTGTTAATATTTTCTCAATAAAATTTTAGAGATGTGTTTTGATTTACCCTGAACAGTGCAGGTAATGTATTTTTAATGTTATGACACAGGGCGTGGCGGCCAGGCCATAACAATGGCGATCGAGACTTGTCACTGAGAGCTAGCCAAGACGAAATATTTTGAGCTCACCTTTTCTCTGCTAATGATAGAATATACATTTGCAGAGACTAATATGTAGCTTTTGTTGAAAAAAAAAAATATCTTGTAATACTATAATAAAATTGGTAAACTGACTTACTTTTATTGAAGCTGAAGATTACGAAGCTTTGAAGATTACGTCATCCTCTGCAGCGCTTGTTTTATATTGTTTATATTGCATACAGGGTACATACAGTATGCACACTTATTTTCAGGCATTCACTTCACACAACAGCTAGCCTTACTACTAATTCACACGAGTTCTAATTCTAATTCACAATTGAAAATTATTTCTACTGTATATTTACACTGTACAGTATCTTTTTGTCAAGGCTTAAATAATCATTAACACTTACAATAATGTACTCTATCAACACTTTTTACACTAATTTATATGTCTTTCAATCATATTTTATATAGTTAGTGGAGGCTACACGACTTTTGATGGGAATTCAGCATCAGCGGGTGCAACATGGCTTGCAGACCATTCGTTGCTGGCGGATGCTCCATGACTTGTCGATGGGAATTCAGCATCGGCGGGTGCAGCATATCTTGCAGAGCATTCGTTGCCGGCGGAGGCTGCACGACATGTTGATGGGAATTCAGCATCGGCGGGTGCAGCATATCTTGCAGAGCATTCGTTGCCGGTGGAGGCTGCACGACTTGTTGATGGGAATTCAGCATCGGCAGGTGCAGCATAGCTTGCAGAGCATTCATTGCCGGTGGAGGCTGCACGTCATGTTGATGGGAATTCAGCATCGGTGGGTGCAGCATAGCTTGCAGAGCATTCGTTGCTGGTGGAGGCTGCACGTCATGTTGATGGGAATTCAGCATAGCTTGCAGAGCATTCGTTGCCGGCGGAGGCTGCACAACTTGTTGATGGGAATTCAGCATCGGCGGGTGCAGCATGGCTTGTAGGGCACTCGTTGCCAGCGGATGCTGCATGACTTGCTGAATTCCCAGTGGGTACTTTCACGAACTGTTGAAATCATGAATTTATCTATTTTTGTCTGAATCTGATTTTCTCTGGCTAATATTCTGAGACACTGCTCTCAGCCGCGTGAGTTAACAGTAAACAAAGCGGTCACATGGCCAGGCGCAGTACGTTCTAGGTCCGTGGGAAAAAAAATACCTATTGCGTATACTATAAAAGGTATTTAATAAGAAAACAAAGAATTTTGTTTAATAACAATTGTTTTAAAATATTTTATTAATAATAATTTAGAATTTTCTTCATGAAACTGAATCATTTTGAAAGAAAGTTAAGATTTAATATACCACTCTGGATGATCGCCTGGTCGCCATGTGAGGGGCTGCCGATGCCAAAACAAACCCAATACCGACCGTCGGTAATATCGACCACCAGACCGGTATACAAAGCTCCAGATACCGATCCCTCAAACCGGTCGTTAATACCGGCAGATCGGTATAAAAGAGGCCGTTAAATTGAGTGGATACTATAGTAACCTGACTGTGAATATCACTGACTATTCACTGATTAATTTTATGGGTGTCACTGCTATGTGCGTTCAATGCCAGGAGTGCACTCTGCGATAGTGGGCGGTAGTGGACCCCTACCGACCCTGTGGGCGGCAGTGGACCCTATATACTAATCCTGTGGGCGATACTGGACCCTATACTCATCCTGTGGGCGGCAATGGATGCCATACACATCCAGTGGGTGTTATTGGACCCCATACCCGTTCTATGGGTGGATGTGATCCCCATACCCATCCTGCGGGTGGATGTGACCCCCCAATACCCATCCTGTGGGTGGTATTGGACCCCTTACCCACCTAACAGGTGGTAGTGGACAATATACCCATCCTATAGTTGCTATAGTAGACACCATACCATCTTGTTTGCCGTAGTTTGCCCCATAGACATTCCAACGTAACATCGTTTTCTGTTAGCGTTCCTACAAAACATTCTTTAAATATTTTAAAGCACAGACTATGGTATATAATATTGATTGGTGAAGCACTGTTATTCTATGTAATAATTTATAGTGCTTATTATAATTTACTAAGAACAACTAATATTTCTCAAAACAAAACTACGAGCCTTCAATAGGATTTAGCTGATCTGTAATATTCTAAGAGCATGGACAATAGTAGGTAAATTTCACAACCCATGTGGGTCCTGAAAACTACAATTTTCGTTATAATTGAACCAATCACGACTATTCTGCTATCTACATTGATGGACGGGTACTGTGAGACGTAAATTGGTACATGAGGAAGAGTTTGGGCCTTGGTAAAAAAGGTAACTGGGAATATATCACATATGTACTAAATCACATTCAACATATAGACTTTAAAGCATTAAGTCATATATGTGCTGTCTTGTGTGTGGACGGGTTGACCGGGGACAACGAGCAAGAACCTGGCCTCCTCAGAGAGGCAAGGGGAGAAATGGCCTATAGAAACCTCCGTGTGGTTGGAAGCATTCTATGTCTGCCATCGACCGGGTTAGGCACCCAGAAAGGTAGGCGTCTCAAAATACACCCCTATTCTGGTGAAAATTGCAACCAAAAGCCGAACGAGTGGATAGAACTCCCCAAACAAAAACGAGCAAATTAGTATGACGTCATTCGTCGTCGCGCCGCTGTCTGCGCAGCCCCCTCCACCGCGGGAGGGGGAAGGGGGGAGCCCCAGACCTACCGCGCCGGCGATCCACACCCCAGTTCTTGACGCTGATGCCATCGGCTCGGTTGTGTGCTCTGGCTCCGGTCTTTTTGCGGCACTGTGCCTTGTGTGTGGCTTATGTTCTCCAGGGGTGCGAGAGACAGGAGTTATTCCTCAGTACTCGGGCTGCATGCGCCTAGGGTTCCCTTCCCTAGGTGCCCAGTAAGTACTGCCCTTGGAGCTTGGGGTTACCTTCCACAAGTTTCTCGGGGTCTGCCTCTGTGTGTCCGTTTTACTGCTCGGTTTCTCAGCCGCTCTTTGGGTACTTGGGAGTTTTGTCTCCCGTGGTTTACCTTAGGGTAAGAGGCAGTTTTTCGCACTGGTAGGGGCGCAGGGTGCTGTGCAGCTAGTTGTCACCTATCACAGCGGCAGGCTGTGTTCCTTGGGGTACATTGTCCTCTTGGGGGGTTTTGTTTTTCTTTTTCTTTTGCCTTGGTGGGGGGGTTCTGCCCTCATTGCCACTGGTGTTTGGCCTCACCTTGATACCTGGTGGTGCCCCCTGTTTGTCCTCGTGAGTGTACATGTCCCTGGGGTTCAGCTTTAGACAGTTTGGTAGTTTTGGGCGCCGGTTAACAGTACCCTGCCTGAGTTTACCTGAGCATGAGTCCTCTTCAAGTAAGCGCTTAGGACCCTGGGAATCCCCTAGGGGACGCGTGGGTCCAATGGATGTGACCCCGAGGTCCCCCCCTCGCTTCGTGCGAGTTTGAGGGTTGTTCGGTCCCCTTGTTTCAGGGCGACCCTCACTGTTTTTGCCTCCGTCATGCATCCTGTTGGGTCGGTGACACTTTCGACCCTGAGTCCTGTGAGTGCTGTTGCTTGCTGGTGACTCAATTTACCCAGTCTATGGATGATGATCTTCAGGTACAGGCTGCACAAGCGTTGCATTTAGGTTTCAGTTGTTGCAACGCGCTAGGTTGGTTGTTTACCCGGATGCCCCGCGGCTGCCCCATTTTGCTTATAGGGACCCAGACTTAGGGGTGGGGGTCGCTTCGACCCTGGTTCAGTCTGCACCTCCTGGTCATTCCTCTCCCGTTGTGCGTTCGGGTCCCCCTCCCCTGCTTCCAGCCCCAAAACGTCTGAGGGTTTCGGAGTCAGGGCAGGGGTTAGTTGGTCTTGAGACTCGGGCAGCCTCGGGGGATGCCCCTTCCAGTGTGGCGATGGAGGCATTTGAATCTCTTCCCCCGGCCGAAGCCTCTGGGTCTGACCAGTGGGCCTCTTTCTATCCGGCTTCTATGGCTGCGCTAGTCTTGTCTAGTGGGGTCGGTGCTTAGGGGGAGGACTCGGCCCCGGGTCCTGCCAGAGAGGACTCTGGGGCTGACTTGGGGGCCTTGGGCCCCGCTGGACACCGCCTGGGTTTTTGTACCCTCTGCGCGGGGCTTACTGTTGTAAGGAGTGGGGTTTTCTTTTCCCCCCTCATCGTACGAGTTGGATTTGGTGTCTGCCCCTTCCCTGGTTCGGTTCCGTGTTCCCCCGGGTACTTCGGTTCTCTTTCCGGAGGTTTTCGGCTTATTGCATCCAACCTGCTGTGGTGCGGGCGGCCCTTGCGGCGAACCTCCTGCGTGACGCAGATTATGCCTCGGCAATGGATCCCTCGGATTTCAGGTTTGGGACTTCGTTCCCTTTCTGGCTCCGTTACGAGGTTCTGGAGTCGTCCTGGCTGGTGGACTGTCCTGTCTTTGCCTCAAAGGCTTGGCACTCCTGCTGTTCCCACACACTTGAGTGGCGGGAGGCTTCGATGGTGCTTCAGGTTTTCCTGGGGGGCGACCTTGAGCACCTCAATGAGTGCTTGTTTGCTCCTGCCCTTCCCCGGTATGTTGGTGTCGTTCAGCTCCATGTGCAGGTGCCCCTCCTTTCGACGGTGAAAATGGCGGAGGACTTGCGCGCTCAGGGCCTTTTGGTTGTGGCCTTGCGCGCTTTTTTTCCCTCCTGGAGCTGTCTTCTGACTGGCTCACGGAGGATGTGGAGGCGCTTAGGGCTGTTCTGGGGTCTGGCGCCTTGGCCTCGCCGGCTCGCTTATTGGCTGCCATGCTGAAGCTTTTTGCGCCGATCTTGCGGGATGCGGTGGCTCTGTTTTTTGCCTCCCGGCTCGTGTGTCGGCAGGCGGTGCTTGCCCTCTCTGTGGAATCCACTTGGGCCTTGGCTCTTAGGCTTTCGTCCCCTTTTTGCCCTCTCTTGTTTGAGGCTTCGGCCGTTGTGCAGTTTATTCAGGCTGCTTTGGCTTCTTGCCATCCTATGTCGGACTTGCTAGATCTCCGGGGGTCCTGTGGTAGGCCATCCCGGAAGGGTCATGCCAAGACTCAGGGTTCCTCTCGTCGTGGTAGGCCACTGGTGTCTGGTTCGGGTTCAGCGCCTCCTTCGGACCTGCTTTCGTCTGGTTGGCGCGGTGTTTGCTCTGTGCGAGGTTCTGGGTCTCGTAAGGGGCGCCGACCCTTTCGCAGTTCGCCCCATTGACGGGGCGATGGGGGGAGGCTTGTGCTGTTCGCTCACACCTGGCCCCACGATTTGTGGACGTTTCGGGTCGTTTTGCACGGCCTCCGGTGGCCCCTCCCCCTGCAGGGGGTTTGGGGCTGACGGGGCAGGATTCTTCCCCTGCGCTCTGTCTGATCATCTTGGAGTGGGTTTGCTTGGGCGTGGTCGAAACGATGACGTCCCTCAGATGGATTTCCTATCTGTTTCCAGTCCCAAAACGGGACTGCGTGGAAATGCAGTTCATTCTGGACTTGTCCCATCTGAACCCCTGGGTTCATTGCTCCTCCTTTCGGATGACCACACTGTCCCATATTCGCCTCCCGTTGGAGCCGGGCGCTTGGATGGTGTCCCTGGACCTCCGGGACGCTTATTGGCATGTCCCAATTCATCCGGGGTTCAGGGACTGGCTCGGTTTTGTTGTGGGGCTTCGTGCTTACCGCTTTCATTGTCTTCCATTCGGTCTGAACCTGGCACCTCGCGTTTTCATGCGCCTCACACAGGTCGTGGTGACCTGTCTGCATCTGTTAGGTGTTCGGGTGTTGGCCTACCTCGAAGACTGGCTGGTTTGGGCTCCCAGTCAGTCCGCTTGTCTGCTAGCCAGGGATCTGGTTCTTTCTCAGCTTGCCGGGTTCGGGTTCTTGGTGAACTGGAGGAAGTCCCATCTGGTTCCCTCCCAGGTTCGGACCTGGCTGGGTCTTGTGTGCGACTCTCGGACCGCTTCCTTGTCTCTTCCTCCGGAGTCTCTTCTGCGGCTGCGGTTCTGCTTGTGCCTGTTTCTGGGGGGCTCCCAGGTCTCCCGGCAGTTGCTCGAGGGTCTGTGTGGGAGCCTGAACTTTGCGATGCTTGTCTACCCGCCGGGTCGGGTTTGGCTTCGTCGGCTGTTCTGGTTCCTTCGGCGATGTCCCTTCCGCCTCTCTCGCGTTCGCTGGGTTCGGACCCCCAGGGGCTTTGTGCGGTTGCTGCGTCACCGTCTTCCTCTTCAGGTTTTTTGGGGTTCAATGCCGTGGCACCTACCCGAGCCCTCGCTTGATGTGTTCACGGACGCGTCATCTCTCGGCTGGGGCTTTGTGACCAGTGCTCACCAGGCCGGCCAGGGTCAGTGGGGTCCGTCTTTCCGTCGAGCCCACAGCACTGTGCGGGAGTTCGCGGCGGTGTGGTTTGCTCTTCGGAGGATTCGAGTCGCTCGAGGGTCGAC
>WNGS01008057.1:9322-29876 GCA_020271785.1 Procambarus virginalis
TCCCGCTGGGCAGGGTTTGGCTTTGGAGGCTGTTCTGGCATCTTCAGGCAGCCCCTTTTGCATTCGCTAGGTTTTGCTCCAAGGTTCTTGCATGGTTGCTGCATCTCCGGTTCCTCTTCATGTTTTGAGAGAACTATAACTAGTCAAAAACATTTCCTACGTGAAATGTTTTACAGTATTTAGTTTAGGATTTTTCTCCTGTGCACAATAGCTACTACATAATTATTACACAACTTATTTATTTTGACGATTAGGATGCACTGATGATTATATTTCTCTGCAGACCTGTCCAAAGGTGTGCCTCTGGGCTCTCACAATAGCATCCAGTACGGCAAACCCGACAATTGCATCAAGGGATCTCGCAGCAATGTTATGCCAGTGAGTTCTTCATGTTAGCTCAGCTCTACTTGGTGCAGGAGGCTCGCCGTTATTCACCCTCGGAACAACGTATATTGATGACCATGTGAAGAGGGAGAGCTCCTCAATGTATATAGGTATGGCGAAAACCTCGGTTGCTATGCTAATTTTTGCCTGTCGGGGAAGAGGCAGCCAGTGCATATATACGTGTTAGTCTTACCTCGACCCCAGGTCTTCACTACACACCTCATAAAGGATGCAGCCTCACAACAAACTGACTAACTCCTGGGTACCTATTTACTGCTAAGTGAACAGTAATTGGGTGATGGGAAACACACCCAAACCATTTCTGTCCTGCCCAGGATTCAACCCTGGAATTTCCGATTGAGTCAATAACGAACCCTGCTGTACTACCGGGACCCTGTGTATTGTATATACTGAACTGTAATATACTGTAATATACTGTACAGTACTACAATATACTGTACAGTACTACAATATACTGTACAGTACTATAATATACTGTACAGTACTGTAATATTCTGTACAGTACTGTAATATTCTGTACAGTACTGTAATATACTGTACTGTACAGTACTGTAATATACTGTACAGTACTACAATATACTGTACAGTGCTATAATGTACTGTACAGTACTGTAATATTCTGTACAGTACTGTAATATTCTGTACAGTACTGTAATATACTGTACTGCACAGTACTGTAATATACTATGCTGTACAGTACTGTAGTGTAATATACAAATGGCAAATGTATTCTCCATTCACTTCAAGGCAAATGGGGGGGGGGGACCTTTGACAAGCCGCCAGCTTCCTGTCCTCGTTGAGACCGGCAGGGTTAGGTGCCCTCAGGAAAATTAGGTAAAATACTGTACAGTACTGTAATATTCTGTATTGTAAAGCATAGTATTTCTATCAGAAATTCTTTCATGATTATTTGAATATTTTTGTCTCGTTCAATATATTCACGAGTACTGTATTAAATATGTGCAGAATTTAACGTGTGTAAAAATGATGAAAGTAATACTGTGCGTATAATATTTTGGTAATGTATTGAACTGGGCGGATGTTGTGGGAATTGCATCTTGGGGAGGTTCAGTAAATGACCTGGGGAGAGTGGGGGGACCTCGATGAACCCAAGTACAGTACTGGCCACCTCTCCCCGTCCATGGAAATCGTAACTTTTGCTCAGTGATAAGCTTCGTTAATGTGAAAGATTTGTTTGATTTGCTCTTGTATGGTGAGTTTTTACATCTTGTGTAGTCTTATATGTGATTCTTCACTACACTTTTTTTTTTTTTTTTTTTTGAGTTATATACAAGAGGTGTTACATTCTTGTACCTTATAATGCAAGCATTGTAATACGATAGTAATGTTACTTCTTCACAGGCATTATCTACACCATGGTGGCCTTTGGACCTGTGTTGGGATTCTTGCTCGGAGCGTATCTCATATCCTATTATGTGGACACACTCTTTGTTGATACGTCAATAATGCAAGCAGGTGAGGTGTCATACTACATGCAGTACTGTATTACACTATCAATGTAGCAATTTGTGTTTTATTTGTGAGCATTACACATTCCATATTCAGAGATTAGTTTTGGATCAACCAGGTCTCAACCAGGATTAAATGTACATTTTTTAAATGAAAAGGCTATTGACGCTTGTGAATAACCCAACTTTCACATGAAAAAAATGAAGTGATGATTTTTGCATCCATCCCGGACCCTTATCAAATTAGTACAGGATGGTCCGAAATGTCATCACTTCATTTCTTTCCATATGAGAGTTGGGTTATCTGTTTCGGGCACTTTATTGTGACTTGTTCTCTTTCTGATAATGCTTATCAAGCAGCTTTGTCCCCCACATCATAGTACTGCATTAATACATGGTTCAATATAAATATTTTACTTGAATCAAAAGTGTATGATATTTAATTTCTTTTAATGTCACTTTTAAATGTGCTTGCTTTTTGTTATACAGTATTTTCTAAATAACCGTTACACTGTACGAAATTCTGCAATTATTTAAGCCTACTCTGGAAATAGATTGGTTTAAGGCCTAATATAGTCTGTTTCTCTGACCAGATCATAAGCATCCACGATGGATTGGGATGTGGTGGGGTGGCTTCCTCCTCTGTGGCCTTCTCCTCATAGTGATCTCTATTCCTTTCTTCATGTTTCCCAAGACGCTTAAGGTAAGGATGTTTCTAGAGGAGCCTCGGTAGCCTCAGGGAGCCACTGAGGCCCTACCAGAAAGAGGTATTTCACTATGTTCTATGCTGTTTTTTTATGTATGTAACGACGAAGGTCTTTCCCTCGGTGGGTCTCCCGAATGAGGCGTCGGGTAGAGTAACCCGGTGCTGATTTTCCTTTGGGATTACTGGATGCTCTTCTTCTGGTAAGCCCTGTTTGTTATCCTCTATTACTCTGTATGTTGACAAGACCACACACTAGAAGGTGAAGGGACGACGACGTTTCGGTCCGTCCTGGACCATTCTCAAGTCAAGTCACAATCGACTTGAGAATGGTCCAGGACGGACCGAAACGTCGTCGTCCCTTCACCTTCTAGTGTGTGGTCTGGTCAACATACTTTAGCCACGTTATTGTGACTCATCGCCTGCATTACTCTGTATATTTTCTTCACATATTTCATCTGTGATTTAGGGTAAATCTTTCTAACACTTAACTACTGCACTGTGCCAACAACTAATGCTGTTTTGAGATTTGTCTTTTTTTTTTTTTTAATTAGGCTTTATATTAATGTGTTTTAATGTTTTCATCACTGTTTTGAAATGAAAATAGTTGAGTTTGGAAACATTTTGACATTAACTTTACCTGAACATTTATAAAAACAACAAAATTATGTCCTTAACAATTGCACTATAAAGTTTTTGCCAAAAACAGGTGCACAGTTCAGGGGTTAAATGGCTCTGTTAAATGCGCTGTATTGTTATGTGCATGGAAAAAATATTTCAGAAAAGTAATTAACAAAAGCAACATTTGGAGATTCAAGCATAGAAGGTAATCACATACAGTGATTAGAGCCAATTAAGGGTTAAGTAGCAAACATGGAAGCTCAGATAGTTATATAGTTTTTATAATAAATAATAATAGCAGTAATAATAATAATTAAAATTTCATTTTACTTTTAGGTAGATATATTTAAAGGAATTTATCAAAGATCTCTAAATGCACTAGCAATTACCAAACATCATTTCTTATTTACCTTACTATTTTAGTAGGCAACTAGACAATTATCTCTGATATCCCTGTTCAATCACATGTCCTCATAAGAAAAACACACAATTTTAAAGATGTTTTGCACATATATGTCAGGTGAACCTCCAGTTTTGGTAGTACTTATAGTAATGATGAGGACCATAGTATATATACTGACCTGCAACACAATTAAAAAGTGGAAATCGGTACTATTGAATTTGGACAAACCGGAAAAGATTTTCTATTTATGTTTCAAAGACTAACTAAACTAACCCAATCTAATCTTCTTGGGCCTAATTACACGATATTTGAGGCCTAATATCGTACATACGTGTGCTATACTAGGCCTAGGAATATTTAAGTTTGTTTTTTAGCCTCATTTTCTGTGAGGAGCTCCGTTGGCTCTCTGAAGCTATCCAAACTGACACGTGCAATATTAGTTTGGGGTCATCAGTCATGGGAGTTCTTTATGCCTATCGGTGACCACGAGCCAGAACCTTGTCTACTCAGAGGCGCAGGGAGCAATGGTCATATGAGCATTCTACATTTAGAGTACAGTATGTCATGTCTGCCATTGACTGGGGATGGCACCCAGAAAGATAGGCAAAACAATACAAACCCCCAACTGGTAAAAATAGCAACATACATCCGAACAGAGCCAAAGAACTCCCCCCCCCCAAAAAAAAAGATTTTTTGGGGGCAAATGTGGTAGGTAGGGTTCTCCCTAGGTTCGTTTCCGGGTGCCCTAGGGTTCCTCGGATTCGTCTTTTCGGAGGTTTTCTTCTTCTCGGATTTAACTTTGGGGGTTTGAGAGGCCCTTGGCACATGTCTCCGGCAAGACCCGGTTTCGCCTCTGTGTTGGATCTGGTTTTGTTTGAGTTCGGTTCCTCTTTCCCTGATTGGGGGCATTTCGAGGTTCCAGTGCCTTCCTGGCTGGCAGCCTACTTTGGTGGCTGGTTGTTGTGGGCTCTCTCCTGGTCTACTTGTCTGCTAGCCAGGGTTCTGGTCCTTCCCAGCTTGCTGGGTTTGGATTCCTGGAGAGTTGGAGGAAGTCCCAGTGGGTTCCTTCCCAGGTTCAGACTTGGCTGGGCCTTGTGTGGGATTCTCAGACGGGATCCGTCTCCCTCCCTCCTGTGGTTTTGCTCTGGCTGTGGTCCTGCGTTCAGCTGTTATTGAGGGAACCCCAGGTCACTCAGTGGTTGCTTGGCAAATCGTTTTGACTCTTAACAGTGTGTTAAGCAGTGTGCAAGAGCCAGAACTTTGCCATGCTTGTTTACTCACTGGGCAGATTTGGCTTAGGAGGCTGTTCTGATATCCTCGGGGCAGCCCCTTTTGCCGCTCTTCCGTCAGTTGGGTTCTTCCCCCGGGGTCCTTGAGTTGGTTGCTGTGTCTCCGACTTCCTCTTCGGGGGGTTTCGGGGTTTGGTGCAATGCACCTTCTCCGTCCCTTACTTGATGTGTTCACAGATGCCGCGTCTCAGTTGGGGCTGTGACCAGATCTCGCCATGCTAGGCGGGGCCATTGGGCTGGTCCTAGTCACCAGATATCTTATCAACATTGCAGGCCTTCTCCGGCCTTGTGTTGCTTTGGGACGTCCAACGTGGCCTGTTGTCTCATCTTTGTCTTGAGAGCTTTGGTGCCGCCACCTCCCGGGTAAGTCGCTGTTTTTACTTATCTGAGGGTAGTTAGCTTCAGGGAGCCAACTGGGCTACCTACAGAAAACCAGCATTGAATGTAATGAAACGCCATTTTCTGGGCAAGCCCCGGAGACTCCCTGACACCCTCTCTCCTTCCCTCCGGTTGTCTATTTTCATCATCTTTTACCCCAGTTCCACAAACTGGTGTGGTGAGCCGCCTGAGCGGGCTTCCCCCTCCTCCCTTTTGGTAGGGGCATTAATGAGCGGTCATGCTAGTTGGATGACTGATTTGCTTGTTTGTTTTCTTTTGGGGGGAGTTCTTTGGCTCTGTTCGGATGTATGTTGCAATTTTCACCAATTGGGGGATTGTATTGTTTCTCCTATTTTTCTGGGTGCTCTGGTCAATGGCAGACATGACACTCTAAATGTAGAGTGCTCATATGACCATTGCTTCCTACACTTCTCCAAGGGGACCAGGTTCTGGCTTGTGGTCTCCTGTAGGCATAAAGAACTCCCGTGACTGATGACCCAAACTAATATTGCACATGTCAGTTTGGATAGCTTCAGGGAGCCTCCGGGGCTCACCCAGAAAATGGCATTTCATTACATTCAACGCTGGTTTTTTTCAGACTATAACGTGAATAGTGCCAAATTCTACTATCCAATTGCTTAGTACCTCAATGTTTGTACTATGGTGCACATAGTTACAAAAAATACTCCAGTATCTAAACAGGAGGATGGGTTTTATATATATGAGCTCAGGTATTTGACTAATTTGAAAATATTTGACTACAGAAAGAAAAGGAGAAGGTGAGGATGGAAGAGAAAACAAAAGAATTTCAGAAGGGTCATCGTCGCACAAAATCGCAGACATCAACATGCTCGCGTCACTCAACACTCTCCACCAAGCGAGTATATGGCAAAGATGTTCGAGGTGAGTCGTAATATTGTAAACTATGAGTAGTAATATCTGCTGAATGCCACAATATCTTGCAACTTTGACCCTTAACAAAACAAGCTAATTATACAGTACTGCAATTTACACACAATAAATTTTCTTCGTGTTTGTAAGGAACTGTATGAACATGCAGAAGAGTTGGCCCAAATTTATCAACATTTTGCATTTCGTTAATCAATATCTGGCTTATTTTTTAAGTGAAATAACATGGTTTTTTATATAATATATTTGCATTTCAGGGTGTTTTGCAGCTGTTAGTGTAAGCAACTGTTTAATTGAAAGGGCAATTCCCGAGCATTAATCACTCCATACAAGTCGTGTCATGGTGATATTACACATTCTTAGTGAACCTCCATATTTATTTCAATCTTTTGACCTGCGTGACACCATGCCTCGAGCAATTTAATTTGACTTGAAGCCAGATAAAGCTTCCAAACAGGGAGGCTCAACTAGGCACCAATCCTATCTTTTTGCCTTTGTTAACAAAGCTGGAATTGGGGACCTGGTTGTAAACTTATTGATAGATTGTGTTCAGGGAAAACTAGCTATATGAAAGGAAATGTTGACCAGACCACACACTAGAAGGTGAAGGGATGACGACGTTTCGGTCCGTCCTGGACCATTCTTAAGTCGATGGTCCAGGACTGACCGAAACGTCGTCATCCCTTCACCTTCTAGTGTGTGGTCTGGTCAACATACTTTAGCCACGTTATTGTGACTCATCGCCTGCACATGAAAGGAAATATCTCATTCTCAGTATCATTGGTCAGGCATTTTTCCTTATATATAGACTGGGAAGGGGGTGGTACCTCACATTGCCCGGGTGTGTTTATCTCCCATCTGTCCATCCACATGTCTATTTATTTTCTTACATAAATAAACATACAAGATTCGTTTGTATAGCTTGTCTGCGACATACAGTAATTCAAATGCTAAAATACCTTTACAAATCTATTAAAGTATTATAAAAATAGGCAAATTCTAATCAGTGCTCATCCTTTCAGATATTCCACTATCCATGCTGAAGCTTCTAGTGAACCCCATCTATGTCATGACGTGCTTGGGAGCGTGTATGGAGCTCATGATTGTCTCCGGCTTCATCGTTTTCCTGCCAAAGTACCTGGAGACACAGTTCTTTCTTTCCAATGTTCAGGCCTCTATCTTTACTGGTGAGTGTTTTGAGGCTCTTGTTAGCGCAACAGCACGACACTCTACCAAGAGTATAAGTCACACTAATGGGGCTCAAAATTTGACACCCAACCCACATAGGGAAAGAAAGGAAAATGATGATGTTTCAGCCCGTTACAGAACTTGATAAGGGTTTAGGATGGGCTGAAACATTTTTATTTGTTTTCTGTTCATGTATATGGTGAATGTCTTGGATACATAATTGATTAGGATGAATACAAATTTTACAATTTGAAGTATTATTTCCTTAATGAAGAAATAGTGGGTTATTTATAGACAATTATAAAGACAATTTAGCTTACCGTATACAAAATATAGTTAGTAACGCTTGTATTTATGAATGGAACTCTCTGTTGTAGGTGGGATAGCTATTCCTGGTGCTTGTATCGGTATCTTCCTGGGAGGCTACCTACTGAAACGGTTTAGCTTGCGCCCAAAAGGTGCCATACAGATGGTTATGGTCTTCAACCTCATTGGTCTAAGTTTTTATGGCCTCCTTTTTGTTCTTGGGTGTGATAACGTGAAGATGGCTGGCACTACATCTCCGTACTTCAACACGTAAGTGGTTTTCTAGTAGAACTTGGTATAGTACTAGATATTTGTCTTATATGTTAAGTATTTATTGGTTCATCTTCATTTATCTTTTTATCTTTGTGTATATTTCAAATGACTTATTGCTAACTTCTATCAATATATCTCTTTGGCTAGTAAGCATTTATATATACAGTACAGTATATCATAAAAGTTAACATTTGCCATATTCACTTTAAATCCATTGCTTGTGTCTGGAAATAGCAAACAGTGTTGTTTAAGCAGACGATGAGTCACAATAACGTGGCTGAAATATGTTGACCAGACCACACACTAGAAGGTGAAGGGACGACGACATTTTGGTCCGTCCTGGACCATTCTCATGTCAAGTCGAAACGTCGTTGTCCCTTCACTTTCTAGTGTTGTGGTCTGGGCAACAGTGTTGTATAATACAAATACTGTTTACATTTATAAACTAAATTCATTGACAAACAGTTTATTGTTCAGTGTAAGTTGCATCCCACTGGAGTACATCAAGAAATAACAAAAACAATATGTAATATAGGAAGTGAGAAAAAAGTCAGTTTAGGGGAGCCGGTCGGCCGAGCGGACAGCACACTGGACTTGTGATCCTGTGGTCCCGGGTTCGATCCCGGCGCCGGCAAGAAACGATGGGCAGAGTTTCTTTCACCCTATGCCCCTGTTACCTAGCAGTAAAATAGGTACCTGGGTGTTAGTCAGCTGTCACAGGCTGCTTCCTGGGGGTGGAGGCCTGGTCAAGGACCGGGCTGCGGGGACATTAAAGCCCCAAAATCATCTCAAGATAACCTCAAGATAACCCATGCTAATCAGCACAGTCCCATAACAAATACTGTATGTGATGTATACTCTCCTCTACAGCTCAATGGCACATTCAGTAGCGAATAGTCCTGGTCGCTTGGATAATGGTGGAGCATTCCAAGTTAACTTGACTGCGTGGTGCAATACTGGGTGCTCGTGTTCCTCCGCACTTGTGGAACCTGTGTGTGGTAACAATGGACTCACCTATTTCTCCCCATGTCATGCTGGATGCACATCGTACTCTCCTCAGCATAAATTTGCAAATTGCACGTGTAAGTGAAAATTTAACTACTGTATTTTCCAGAATATTAGATACATTTATTTTAGAAGGATATTTTGTGTACATTTTTAATGTTTTACCTTACATTTATTGAAATTAATTTTCTCAAGGATCAATGTCACTGGGCAATGTGTAGGTAGATCCTTTGAACCAAGGCATGGTAAATGCAAGCCAATGTGGTTTTGTTGGAGGGTAAAAAAGATGAATTTTTGTGTGTAATACAATATATTCAGTTGGTGGTGGACCAAAAACATGTTTTCTGTCTGTTGACAAATATGGTAATACTATTACAAGTGCATTTATAGGATCTTGTCCACTTGAGTTTTTGCCACCAATAAAGGAGGCTAGTTTATTGGATGCCCTCTGACATCCTGCGTGTGATGATGACAGCGGAAGATGATGATCTGTTCAGATACCCAGAAGGGAGGTAGGAGTAGTGCCTTGTGTGTGACCTTAGTCTTGCCTCTTGTATGATGAAAATGTCACAATGATGTGGCTGAAAATAAATAGCCCAACTCGCACACATGAAAAGAAAAGAGAGAGATGATGATCTGATGAGAGATGATGATCCAGGATTGGCTCATCCTGGACTTGAAGGGGAATTCAGGATGGGCTGAATCATAATCTATTTTGTCTATTCTGTAGTGTCCATTTTCCTTACTATCACTTTTCATTTGTTAAGAAACAAACTCTATATTATTTCACGCTCATTGTTGGAAGGTCTCAGATATACTATAATTATACAGTACTGTATCCACATAGTTTTAATACTCGTATTTCTGTGGGGAGTCCCATCAGCTCCCTGAAGCTATCAAATTGACATGTGCTATATTAGTTTGGTGGCATCTGTCTCTGGAGTTCTAGTGCTTACCGGAAACTGCTAGGCACTAGAACCTACTTTATTTTGTTTATTTTGGGAGTTTTCACTTATTTTTGATGAAGGTGGTCTGCCTAGCTTCCCATTAGGCTAGCCTAGGTTGTGTTAGTCCTCCTCCTCTGTTGACCCGAAGTTTCACAGCGATTTCCCCATTACCGGCTTAGTTGGCCCCATTGTCTGGGCTTCCTGTAGAGCTGACATACCTTACGGGCCCTGAAAAACCCCGTTGGGCTTGGGGGTACCATGGGCACCTGACAGCTGGGTGGACAGCGCTTCAGATTCGTAGTCCTGAGGTTCTGGTTCGATCCCCGGTGGAGGCCGAGACAAATGGGCAAAATGTTTCTTTCACCTGATTTCTTTCTTTACTGCTGTTACCTAGCAGTAAATAGGTACCTGGGGAGTTAGACAGCTGCTACGGGCAACTTCCTGGGGGGGGGGTAACAAAAAGGCCTGGTCGAGAACCGGGCCGTGGGGACGCTAAGCCCCGAAATCATGATAACCATGGATGTCTCTTCTGAGCCGTTTTGTCTTGTACGATGCTGAAGGGTGTTCATTGCCTCTGCCTCGTGGTAACGATCATCCATCCTGCCTCTGTCAAGTGCTACCTGTTGGGTTGAAGACACCTACAACCCTGAATCTTGCGGGATTTGTTCTCCTCTTGTTATTCAGTTTATCCATTCCTTGTCTGAGGATGTTAGGGGTTAGGCAGGGGCTTTGTTGCATGTTAGGCATTCTTTGTTGCAACGAGCCAGGTTGGATGCCCAGTTGGAGCCCCACAGCTGCTCCACTTGGTTTTAGGACCAGAATTTACAGGCATTGGTTAGTTCAATTGTGGTTCAGTCTGCACCCTTGCTTTCTTCCAGGTGGGTGTGGTTCGCCCTGCTCCTCCTCTCCCCTTTCCTCCCTGCTTCCGACTCTCAAACATCTGAGGGTTTCGGGGCCAGGGCAGGGTTTAGCTTGGGATGCGGCTCGGGTAGCTTGGGGGTTGCCTCTTCCGATTTGGGGACAGAGGTTGAACCCAATTTCTCTGCCGAGGCTTCGGAGTCGGCTCAGCAGGCTCCTTTCTTTGAAGCTTTTCCCCAGGACTCTGCCTTTTCTTTAAGGGTAGTGGGCGTAGGTGTGTGGGCTCTGCCCAGGGGTTCCCGGAGCTCGGGGTAGTCCGCTTGGAGTGCTTGGGATCCTTTTGATACTGCCTGGGCCCTTGTGCCTTTTGGGCAGGGTTTATTGTTGCAGGGCTGGTTTTTTTTGTATTGTCCGTCCCTGTATGCATTTGAGTTGAATGCAGCTCCCTTCTCCCCCTTCCCTCGAGTTCGTTTCCAGGGGCCTTTGGATTCCTCGGATATGTCCTTCCGGAGTTTTACTTCCTCTAGGATTTTCCCTGCGGAGGTTCGGAAAGTCCTTGGTGTTTACCTCCTTTTGAGACCCGGTTTACCTATTGTCCATTCCATTGACAGTACAATATTATGACTTCACTAAATGGCATATCTGATTAATTTGTCGGATATGGATCTATCTTCATTTGAGTTCAGTTCTTCTTCCCTGTATTGGGTCATTATGAGGTTCCGGAGTATTCCTGGCTGGCAGACTGCCCTTTCTTCTCTTTGGGAGCTTGGCTCCCAAGCTCCCAAACAAATTTATCATTTGTTGGTGCTCAGGAGGGGTGGGGGGGTCTTGCTCCTCTCAGGGTGGTCGTGCCAGGGCTTGAGTTACGGTAGGTCAAGATGGGCCTTTGGTGTCAGTTTCAGAGCCAGCGAATCCCCCAGGGACTTCTTCGTCTGGTCAGCGCAGTGGTCACTCTGTGCGGAATTTGGCTTCTCGGAGGTCGCGTTGGCCCAGTTGATGGCCCCTGCTCCCCGGAAGGGGAGAAGGCTGGCTCTGTTTGCCCATGCTTGGCATATGAGCATTTTGTGTCGTCTCGTTTGGACTTTGGGGGCGTTGGGCGGCAGCTCTTGTCGGAGGTTCGGGGCTGGCAGGGCAGGCTTCTTTCCTGTGTCTCTGTTGACTCATCTTGGAGTGGGTTCACTTGGGCGACCACTTGTTTCCGATTCTGAAACAGGACTGTGCGGATCTTCAGTTCATTCTGGACTTAGTCCTGTTTGAACCGTTTGATTCCTTCCCTCCTTTCGGATGACTACGTTGTCCCATGTTTGGCTTCTTGTGTCGGGCACTTGGATGATTTATCTGGGCCTCAAGGACGCTTATTGGCACGTTCCTATTCGTCCAGGTTCAGGGATTGGTTAGGTTTTGTGGTGAGGCGTCTGTCTTACCGCTTTCGCTGCCTTCCATTTGGTCTGAATCTGACACCTTGCGTGTTCACGTATCTGGCACCCTGCGTATTCACATAGTTAACCCTTAACCACCGTGCTGCGCGGAGTTTATTGAGAAATTCCCCCGGTGCGCATGAAATGAAGTGTTCCCAAAAAATTCTTTTTTCTTCGTAAAATGATAAATTCCCTTCCCTGAACATGTCTATGTAAAAATAAATACCAAATTCCACTTACTTTGGCTGTAGGGACGTGGACAAAGTGCGCTGTGACGTCATCAGGGCCTGGTCGCCCGTGCGTGACTCGCCCAGACACGGTCGCGCGGGCCATTCAAGCACCGGGTGTTGCCACAAATATATTTTCAATTATTTGTTTTATGTATTTCCAATGCGGTTTTATTTGTTTTTTTATCGTATATGATGCATATTTGTGTCCTTTATAATATGCATACAGTAGAACGTTCATAATGTTCCATGGAACTGTGATACATGTGTCAGTAGTGTGTCCACAATAAATGTTTATTGTCGCAATATTACCTGTTAAAAATTCACTAAAATTACAATATGTACAGTTTCACACACTATTTTCACAGTAACACACTGTATTACACACTCAGTACTTCGGAATTGAGTAATAATCAACGAAGTAACCCATGGTACACAGCGCGACTTCGCTCAGTGCACCAGGTACAGATAAATTTTCGCTGCTTGTTTCTTCATTCTGTGTGCTTGCAAATAACGCACTCACATACACCCTTGGCTTTAGTACTTGTAGGTTGTATGTAACCAAGCTTGTAAAGCATAAGGTAGTATTGAAAAGATTATAGGAAAAGATCAATTTGTAAGATAGTCTTGAAAAGATCGCTTTGTATGGTCCCACACAGAAAGAGATTCAGCATACGTAAAGAGTGTCCGTCAGTCAGGAAGAGATTCAGCTAGCCTCAAGAGTGTCCATCAGTCAGGAAGAGATTCAACTAGACTCAAGAGTGTCCGTCAGTTGAGAAGAGATTCAGGCATTCTTGAAAATATCTATGGAAAACACCAAAATGGAAGCCGCTAACACTGTTCATCTATGCCATTTGTATCAGATGCATCATCACTGAACGCAAAAAATGATTCATCTAAGTATCATCTAAATAAATAGCATAGAATTGCAAAGATGACGCTCAGAGCTACAACTGGATACGCTCCCTGTATCGTCCTCATTAGGTGCTGTATCACTTGCATCCGACCTTTGTGTTAGGTCCTTATTGTGCCTGGCTTCCCCAACATTATGACCCTAATGTTCTTCAAACAATAAGGTTTGAATTTCACTGACAGAGCATTATCTTCAACACCGCGTCGGACAGGTGTTTGGGAGCCAGAGGCGCGTGCGCCACCCATGGTTGCTCATTCAGTACTAACCCAGCCAGCAGCCCCAGGGCATTCTGGGATTTTTTTCCAAGATGGCTGCCTCTCACTGGAGGTCCTAAGAGTCCATTTCGTACACAACCAAGCTCGTACACATTTAGAATTGGTTACGAAAAATCGAAAAGAGTTTTCTCGGTTGGCGCAGTTTCCCGCCGACCGAGAAAACTCGGTTGGCGCAGTTAAGTGGTTAAACTGCGCAACACGTCATATGACAGGTTGAGTAACTTATCAAAAAAGTGCGCATCACGTCGTCATATGACGTGTTGGAGTACTACGCAAGATTTAAACGGCCCGCGGATACACGGGGTTCGCCACACCTTCATCAGGGCTCTTGTAAACAGACGCCATTTTAAAAAAATATCGTGGGCTAAGCTCCCGGGTGTTAGGGCCTCAGTATTGAGTGAGCTACCAAGCCTGACACACGCAGCATGAGCTAACAGCACTCCTGTTCAGCTTGTGACCACAGCATCGCCTAAAAATGCCATAATATACTTGTTCGTGCTATCATGTAGCGATGATATTACAGAAGACCCCTGACTGTGATAAAACTGGCCAGGGTTCTGATAATAGCAGGATTGTGGTGATATTTAGCACTGTGCACCATTGAGGGAGGAGTAATGCTGTGGGTGGGAGGGTGGTGGCGATGTCTACTGACTGTGTGTGGCCACCTTTTATTGACTGCACTCACCATACCAGCTTAGTGGTTCGCTATGGTGAACACAAATGTAGATACTTATATATAACGAGTGTATAGAGGGTATAAACAACAAGAGGAGTAGGTTGGGAGCTGCCATTTTGGTGAGGGCGGTGGCGTCGTCTGCACGACGCCACCGTGCAGACGACGTTGTTGTTTACTGGTTACCATGATGGTCTTTGGGCACCAAACCAGTTTACTTGTACAAGTATGGTGAATAAAACAGGTAGATATTTATATATAATGTGTGTATATAGCGTAATAAACACCACAAACAGTATTGTTGTAGGAGAAATATTAGTGCATCTGGCCTTGAGGGCGGCAGCCATCAGCTGACTGTGTGAGGTCCTACATCTTTGTGCCTTTACTCACCATACAAGTTTAGATGTACAGTTATGGTAAACAAAACATGTAAATACTTATATATAACGTCTGTATATAAAAGCAAAAACAGTATGGTGGGTGGAGAATGGTGGCAAGTCAGGTGAGGTGAGGGAGGGAGGGAGTGGCAGCCAGTAATTACCTAAGTGTAGTTACAGGATGAGAGCTACGCTCGTGGTGTCCCGTCTTCCCAGCACTCTGTCATATAATGCTTTGAACTACTGACGGTCTTGGCCTCCACCACCTTCTCCCCTAACTTGTTCCAACCGTCTACCACTCTGTTTGCGAAAGTGAATTTTCTTATATTTCTTCGGCATCTGTGTTTAGCTAGTTTATATCTATGACCTCTTGTTCTTAAAGTTCCAGGTCTTAGGAAATCTTCCCTATCGATTTTATCAATTCCTGTTACTATTTTGTATGTAGTGATCATATCACCTCTTTTTCTTCTGTCTTCTAGTTTTGGCATATTTAATGCCTCTTGCAGTGGCGGGCTGCCACTGCCTGCCACTGCCACTCAGCATACCAACTTAGTGGTTCGTTATGGTGAACACGAATGTAGATACTTATATATTGCGTCTGTATATAGTGAATAAAAGCAAAAACAGTATTGTGGGAGGAGAATGTGGGTGAGTCAGGTGACTTGAGGGAGGGCGTGAGTGACTGGCTGGTACACGGCGGTCACTCCTCGTTACTTTTTGACTCATAATAGCAACTTAGTGGTTCGTTATGGTGAACAAAACATGCAGATACTTATATATAACCTGTGTATATAGTGTAATAACCGACAAAGTATTTGTACACTGATTGATGAACATAATTGAATCAACAATCCTCTCCCTTAAAACCAAGTCTAGTGCCCTTGAGTAGATACCAACTTTAATTTACAAAAAAGCCTCCAGATCCTTAGCCCCTTCTATTGCATTGCTCTTCAAGAGGTCACTTGAACTCCAAACCTTTCCAGATATTCTAAAACAAGCGAGAGTAACTCCTCTCCACAAATGTGGTGATCTCACAGATGTTAACAACTACAGACCTATATCAATCCTGCCTAACTTGTCAAAAATGTTTGAAAAACTAATCTACAAGCAGCTTTACTCTTATCTAGCCAAACACAATATACTTAGCTCTTGCCAATTTGGCTTCAGACCCAAAAAAAGCACTAACGATGCACTTATTAATATGATTAACTTGATTCATGCAGCTCTTGATAAAAATGAGTTCCCTGTTGGGTTATTTGTGGACCTGCGTAAGGCTTTTGACACTGTCAACCACCAAAACCTTCTTCTTAAATTACATCATTATGGAGTCAGAGGACACTCCCTGCAATACCTCAAATCTTACCTCACTGACAGGCTTCAGTATGTTTCTGTGAATAATTCAATTCCTCCCACCCTACCCATCAACATTGGTGTTTCTCAGGGCAGCATACTTGGCCCTCTCCTCTTTCTCATTTTCATAATGACCTTCCAAATGCCTCCCAACACCTCAAACCAACTCTATTTGCTGACGACACAACCTTCATTTACTCCAGTCCTGACCCCTTTGCTCTAAATGCCACAGTAGATACTGAGCTAAATAAATTCATCTTTGGCTAACTGCCAACAAACTCACCCTTAACATTGACAAAACTTTCTATATTCTGTTTGGCAATAAATCCTCTAATCAAATAAATCTCAAAATAAACAATACCCAAATTTGTAACAAATAGTTGGCAAATTTTTTGGCGTTCTCATTGATCACAAGCTGAATTTCCAGGGACACATTCTAAATATATCAAAAAAAGTTTCAAAACTGTTGGCATTCTTTCTAAGATCAGATATTATGTACCCCGCCCTGCCCTGGTGACTCTCTATTACTCCCTCATCTATCCTTACCTCAACTATGGTATTTGTGCTGGGGTTCTACTACCCAAAATCATTTACGTCTTCTAATTACGCAACACAAAGCTGCTATTAGGACAATATCCAACTCTGGCCCCAGACATCACTCGATACCCCTACTCAAATCTCTGAATATGTTTGATATTAAGTCACTGCACATTCTCTCATGTGTATCATACATATATAAAATGCTAAACTGTAATGCCAATCCTGACCTCAAAAGCTTCATTGAAGGTTGTAACNGACTCATCGCCTGCTTACAACGAATTCTTGCATTGTACTATTTTAGTTGTTTATCGAGAAAAAGTGCTGTGTTAATTACAGTATTAATAAGATGAAGTGCATTGATGGTGCATCGCCTTCTGTTGTCTCCTTTAGTACTTATTCCTCTTTGTTCTTTAATTAAAAAGCATCATATCAGACAAGGAGGACAAATTTTATTATTCAAAGGAAATAAAGAGTAGTGATTTCATTTATTACTTGTACCAAAATTTTGGGTTTTATATTTGATTTTTGTAATCCTGGAAGGCATTTCTCATTATTGAGACTATGGAAACTCTGGCTCCAAGTTATGAATGTCTCTTTCAAAATGCATCTCATACATAAGTTGGGAGTGCCTTATTGTAAAAACTACCTGTAGTAAAATACAGTAAATGAATTTTGAAAGGTACCAAATTATATATTCTTGGAAAATACTGGAGGGCCAGGTCTCAAATGTGCACAGCAAAATAACAATGTACTGGAGTGAACAATATGGAGGAAATGCAGAATATAGACAGTGAAGAGTACAGGTGCCATAGGCACAATCCAAGAACTGTCTGAACATCAAGGATCCACTTTTGTCCAGTGTCCTCCTTGCAAGTACAGTGTACAAGAAATATTACTGGAACAAAATTAGAGGTTTTCAAGAAAAAGCTGGATGGTTATCTGCAAGAAGTATTATGACATTGAAAAACTATAAAAAACAGATATTAATATCTGGTTAGATAAAATATCTAACCAGATATTAGTTTTTGACAGGGCAGCATAAATAACGTTATGTTTAGCAGTGATAAATTCCAGGTACAGTATTCAGGTTCGTTAAAATGAGGACCTCAAAATACAGGGTACAAAACGGTCAAATCTGCCCATAATAGGAGAGCAGCATGTAAAGAATCTGGGAATAATGATGTCTGATGACCTAGCATTTAGGGAGCATAACCAAGCAAATATTGCGTCAGCCAGAAAAATGATAGGATAAATTACGAGAACCTTCAAATCCAGAGATCCCATCACAATGGTTGTACTATTCAAATCAGTTGTGTTGTCCCGTTTTGAGTATTACCCAATACTCAGTTCCCTCTTCATAGCAGGATAGATTGCTGAAATAGAGGAATTTCAGAGAACATATTCGGCATACATAGACGCTATAAAGCACCTAGATTATAGGGATCATCTCAAAGCTCTCCAAATGTACTCACTAGAAAGGAGACAAGAGAGATATTAAATAATATACACATAGAAAATACTAGAGAGTTGGGTCCCAAATTGACACAGTAAAATAACAACATATTTGAGTGAACGACATGGAAGAAATGCAGAATAGAACCAGTGAAGAGCAGGGGTGCCATAGGCACAATCAGAGAACACTGTATAAACATCAGAGGTCCACGGTTGTTCATCACCCTCCCAGCGAGTATAAGAAATTTTGCTGGAACAACCGTGGACATCTTCAAGAGAAAACTATATAATTTTCTCCAAGGAGTGCCGAACCAACCGGGCTGTGGTGGATATGTGGGCCTGCAGGCCACTCCACGCAACAGCCTAGTGGATCAAGCTCTCACAAGTCAAGCCTGGCCCCAGGCTGGGCTCGGGGAGTAGAAGAACTCCCAGAACCCTATCCAGGTACAATCCAGGTACTAAAATAAATTATATTCATGCGGAGCCTAATATGTCATACAGTATTTTGTACAATTCTGTATATCATCTCCAAATTTTCTGTAACTAATTATGATCAATAGTTAGGTATCTACTTAACTAACTACCATATTTTTAGACATATAAAATGCATCTGTTTTCCAAAGATATTTTGTAGAAAATGTATTTTTGTACGTTTTATCATACATTTATTGCATGTGATGTTCAAGTGGGTTTTGTTTGGAGAAAACACATGGTTATGTGCATGTAAATACAATATGTATTGGGTTAGAGGTGGACCAAAGACATGTGTCCTTTCTCCCGGTATTCTTGGTTCATTCATTAGGCTTACAGTGCAAGTGTGAATAATAGTGAAAAATTCTCATGTTGTTAATTAAATAAATAATTAAAACTATTGTATAATGTTGTTGTTCCCAGTGCATAGAATCCTTCCTAATGAGGTGGCCATGGAAATTTTTCATTATTAAAAGTATACATTATACTAAAGCCTTTTACTGTTGAAAATCGAGCACTATGCTCTGTATCAGTAATATTGTAACAAATTTGAATACATAAATACATTTGTATACAACAATGTAATACTGTACAGTATAGGGAGCCGGTCGGCCGAGCGAACAGCACGCTGGACTTGTGATCCTGTGGTCCTGGGCTCGATCCCAGGTGCCGGCGAGGAACAATGGGCAGAGTTTCTTTCACCCTATGCTCATGTTACCTAGCAGTAAAATAGGTACCTGGGTGTTAGTCAGCTGCCACGGGCTGCTTCCTGGGGGTGGAGGCCTGGTCGAGGACCGGGCCGCGGGGACACTAAAAGCCCCGAAATCATCTCAAGATAACCTCAAGATAGTAGATGTGGGATTGCATGATTGTTTCAAGTGTAGGCTAGACATGTATTAATGAGTGTGGGTGGATGTAAATAGGAGCTGCCACGTATGGGCCAATAAGCCTTCTGCAGTCTCCTTAACAGTCATGTTCTTATCAAATTAAATATTAATGATTTATTGCGTTTTCAACAGATCTTTGTTTTTTTGCTGTCTATACTGGTGACTGTCCAGCAAGCTTTGGCATCAGGGTACCTCAACTCCGTCATCACCACCATAGAAAAGAGATACGAGATCCCGTCCTCTCTCACTGGAGTTATTTCTTCTATGTATGAGATAGGAAATGTTATTACTGTCATTTTTGTGTCATATTTAGGATCCAAGAGACGAATTCCAGTTTGGATAGGAGTTGGTAAGTGCTATCTTAAGTAATTTTGGCAATACTGACTTATTCTGACAAACTTGATGACAAACTTAATCGCACTTTCAGTTCTTATTATAGGATGTAAATGCCACGTAATGCTTGTTTAGGTTGTTGCGTGTGGGGGTCGGATCTGTGCTGTTTGTAATGCCCCAGCTTATAGCTGACCGCTGGTCCATTGAATTGGAAACAATCAACAACACAGACTCCAGCAACAATATTTGTAGAAATGCACGAGTGCGAGATGATACCTCTGAACGTCTTTCTGAGTACGGCTTTGGCACCTTACCAGGTAAGTTTAATTTGGAATCGGAGCATAATTTATAGGCAGCTCATGTCACAGTAAGATGCTGAAACAAATAACTCGATCCACACTTTTGAAAAGAAATGAAAGTGGTGATGATTTGGTCTATTCTAGACCTTTATGAAAGCATAAATGATTTTGAGTGTCCAGGACAGCTGGAATGTCGCCCTTTCATTACTTTTATATATATAAGTATATGGTTGGTTAAGGTATTTATAACCATTTTATATTGTGTAACTTTTTCAAGGCATTAATACAACATAGATTGTATTCAGCTGTGTTAAGCTTAAAAATAGTCATTGCATAGTGACTATTTTTAAGGGACTTCAAATTAAAGACTGTTATTTAATTTTGTTCTCTCATTACCAGTAACACAAGTTATGGTTTATAACAAAAGTACACTACAGTACTGTACATCAATAAATACAATTTCCATTAAATTTGACCAACAAAGGATTTAATCATAAAATTTACAGTATTCAAAATACCAAAGTTTTGTACTATGAGTTTACCCAATTTGTATTACGCTTATCCCATAAGATTGGCAACTTATAC
>WNGS01008059.1:0-12858 GCA_020271785.1 Procambarus virginalis
CCGCCCTGGTGGTGGCCCGCCCCTGTGGCCCCCCCTGGTTTGGCCCGCCCTGGTGGCCCGCCCCTGGTGGCCCGCCCCTGGTTGCCCGCCCCTGTGGCCCTCCTGGTGTGGCCCCCCCCTGGTGGTGGAGCCGCCCTGGTGGCCCGCCTCTGGTGGTGGCCCGCCTCTGGTGGTGGCCCGCCTCTGGTGGTGGCCCGCCTCTGGTGGTGGCCCCCCTGTGGTGACCCGCCCCGTTGGTGGCCCGCCCTGTTGTGGCCCACCCCTGGTGGCCCGCCTCTGGTGGTGGCCCGCCTCTGGTGGTGGCCCACCGCTGGTGGTGGCCCGCCCCTCGTGGTGGCCCGCCCCTGTTTGTTGGCCCGCCGTCTGGTGGTGGCCCACCCTGGGTGCCTCCCCTGGTGTGGTGCCGCCTCTGGTGTTTGCCCCCCCTGGTGTGGACGCGCTCTGGTGGTGGCCGCCCCTGGTGGTTGCCCGCCCTGGGTGTTGGCCCGCCCCTGTTGGTGCCGCCGCCTGGTGTGGCCCACACCTGTTGTTGGCCCGCCATGGTGGTGGCCTCGCCCCGGTGGTGTCCCGCCCCTGGTGGTGGCCCCCCTGTGGGGGCCCCCCCCCACCCTGTGGTGGCCTCGCCCCTGGGTGGTGGCCCACCCCTGGTGGTGGCCCGCCCCTGGTGGCCCGCCCCTGGTGTCCAGCCCCTGTGTGTCCCGCCCCTGGGTGTCCCGCCCCGTGTTGGCCCTCCCCTGGTGTTGGCCCGCACTGTGGCCCGCCCCTTTTGGCCCGCCCCTGGTGGGCCCCGCGCCCTGGTGGTGTGGCCCCCGGTGGTGGCCCGCCCCTTGTGGTGGCCCCCCCTGTGTTGGACCTCCCCTGGTGGCCCTCCCCTGTTGGTGCCCTCCCCCTGGTGTTGGTGGCCCACACCTGGTGGGTGTGCCCACCCCGGTGTTGTCCCACCCTTGTGTGTGTGTCCGCACTAAAATACACACGTGGTATGCGGTTGGCTGACCATCCCTGCTACGGTTATAAAAAAGAGTGGGCAAACAGGTCACAACACTTAATTGGGGTTACGAACCACTCGCGAGCCGTGTATACAAGCATGCCTACCTCATAGATTACAGTGAGCTTGGTTCGTGGCCGTGTCGCTCCCCGCGTGGTAAAGGTGGCCCGCGCATCTTCCTGCCTGTGTTGAACGCGCCACACCGTTGGTGTGGCCTCCACAGGCTCGTCCGTAGGAGTAGGCCCGCCCCTGGTGGGGCTCCGCCCCTGGTGGCCCGCCCATGTGGTGGCCCGCCCCTGTGGTGGCCGCACCTGGTGGCCCGCCCCTGGTGGTGGCCCGCCCCTGGTGGTGGCCCCGCCCCTGTGGGGGCCCGCCCCTGGTGGGTGGCCCGCCCCTGGTGGTGTCCCTCCCCTTGGTTGGCCCGCCCGGGTGGTGCCCGCCCCGGTGGCCGCCCCTGTTTTGACCGACCATGGTGGTGGCCGCCCGTGGTGGCCGCCCATGGTGGCCGCCCATGGTGGTAGGCGCTCGCCCCTGGTTGTGGCCGCCCCTGGTGGTGGCCCCCCATGGTGGCCCGCCCTGGTGGTTGTGGTCAACCCCTGTGGTTGGCCCACCCCTGGGTGGTGGCCCACCCTGGTGGCCCGCCTCTCGTGGTGGCCCGACCTGGTGGCGGCCCACCCCTGGTGGCCCGCCTCTGGTGGTGGCCCACCGCTGGTGGTGGCCGCCTCTGGTGTGGCCCGCCTCATGTTGGTGGCCCGCCCCTGGTGTGGCCCGCCTCGTGGTGTGGCCCGCCCCTGTGGTGGCGCGCCTCTGGTGGTGGCCCGCCTCTGGTGGTGGCCCGCCTCTGGTGGTGGCCCGCCCCTGGTGGTGGACCGCACCTGTGGTGCCCACCCCTGTTGTTGGACCCGCATCTGGTGGTGGCCCGCCCCTGGTGGTGGCCCGCCCTCTGTTGGTGGGCCCGCCTCTGGTGTTGTCCCTCCCCTGGTTGGTGGCCCTCCCCTTGTGTTGCACCGCCCCTGGTGGTGGCCCACCCACTGGTGGGTGGCCCGCCCCTGGTGGTTGGCCCCGCCCCTGGTGTGGCCCCCCTTGTGGTGCGCCCCTTGTGGTGTGCCCCGCCCCTTGTGGTGTGGCCCCGCCCCTTGTGGTGTGGCCCAACCCTGGTGTGGCCCGCCCCTGGGTCCCTCCCCTGGTGGCCGCCCCTGTGTGGCCCGCCCCTGGTGGTGCCCCCCCTGGTGGTGGCCCGCCCCTGGTGCCCGCCCCTGGTGGCCCGCTCTGGTGGCCCTCCCCTGGTGGCCCGTCCCATGGTGGTGGCCCGCCCCCTGGTGGTTTCCCCCCCTGGTGGTGGCCCGCCCCTGGTGGACCGCCCCTGGTGGCAGCGCCCCTCGTGGTGGCCGCCCCTGTGGCCCGCCCCGTCTGTGGCACCGCCCCTCGTTGGTGGCCCCGCCCCTGGTTGCCCGGCCCCTGGTGGCCCGCCCCTGGTGGTCCGTGGCCCCCCTGTGGTGGCCCGCCCTGGTGGACAGCAACTGGTGGCACGTCCGTGTGTGCGCCCGCCCTTGTTCGGCCCGCACCTGGGTGCCCCCCCTGGTTAGTGCCCGCCCCTGGTGGCGCGGTGGCCCGCCCACTGGTGGCACGCCCCTCGGTGGGCCCGCCCCTGTGGCCCCGCCCCTGGTGGGCCCGCCCCCGTTGTGTGCACCGCCCGTGGTGTGGCCCCCCCCTGGTGGTGGCCCGCCCCTGGTGGCCCCCGTGGCCCGCCCCGCTGGTGGCCCGCCCTTGTGGCCTCCCCGTGGTGGGCACGCGCACCATTGGTGGCCCGCCCCTGTTGGTGGCCCTCCCTCCCCTGGTGGCCTGCCCCTGGTGGTGTCCCGCCCTGGTGGCCCGCCCACTTGGTGGCTGCCAGCCCCTGGTTGGCCCGACCTGGTTGGTGTGCCCGCCCCTGTTGTGGCCCGCCCCGGTGGTGGGACCCTCCTGGTTCCCCCTGTGGGCCCGGTGTGCCCTCCCCTGTGCCGGCCCTGGTGGCCACGGCCCCCTGGTTGGGCCCCCATGGCCCGCCCCTTGGGTGGCACCACCTGGTGGTTGGCCCCTGGTGGCCCCCTGTGTGGGTGGCCCACCGCGGCCCGACCCCTGGTGGTTGGCCCCTGTGCCCCCCTTGTGGTGGCCCACTGTGGTCCCCCTGGTGGTGGTCCCGCCCCGTGTGGATGGTGGCCCTCCCACCTGTTGGCCGCCCCTGGTGGGATGTGCACTCCCTGGTGGTCGCCATCCCCTGGTGGTGTGGCCCACCCCTGGTTTGGCCCGCCCCTGGTTGGTGGCCCGCCCTGGTGCCCCCCCTGTGGGGTGGTCCACCCCTGGTGTGTTGCCCACCCTGCGTGGTGCCAACCTGGCCTGGGGCCCACCCCCTGGTGTCCCCTGGTGTGGCCCACCCTGGTGGTGGCACCTGGTCAACCGCGGTGTGCCCACCCTGGTGTTTTGGCCCACGCCCTGGTGTGGCCACCCCTGCCCCCGGTGTGGTGTGTCCCCCCTTGGTTCCCGCTGGTGCTCCGGTGGTGGCCCCCCCTGGTGGGCCCGCCTCTGGTGGTGGCCCGCCTGTGTGCCACCCCTGGTGGTGGCCACCCCTGGGCCCCCTTGTGCCCCTGGGTGGCCCTTGTGCCCCCTCTGGGTGGCCGCCGGGGGCCCACCCACTGTGTGGCTCACATCGCCCTGGTGGTGGTGGCACCCCCCTGTGGTGGCGCCCACGCCCTGGTGGTGGGGACCGCCCTGGTGTGTGTCCCCTGGGTGCCGCCCGTGGTGGTGGCCACCCCCTGGTGTGGCCCACCCTGGTGGTGGTGGCCACACCAGGTGGTCCACCCTGGCTGGTGGGCCACCACCACTGGTGGTGGCCCACCACTGGGGTGGTGCCCGCCGCGTGGTGGTGGCCCACCCGGTGGCCACTGGTGGGTGCCCCCCATGGTGTGTGCCGCTCCATGTGGTGGTGGCCCAGCCTCTGGGTGGCGCCTTGGTGGGCCCCCTCTGTGTGGTGTGGCCCGCCTCTGGTGGTGCCCGCCCTTGGTGGTGGCCCCCTCTGGGGTGGTGGCCCCCTTGGTGGTGGCCCCGCCTCTGGTGGTGGCCCGCCTCTGGTGGTGGTGCCCACCCCTGTTGTGGTGGCCCCCCTGTGTGGTGGCCACACCCCTGGGTGGTCCCGCCCCTGGTGGGGCCCCCCCCCTGTGTTATATTATTAACATACTTATTGATAAAATTTATTTATAATTTTTGCCTAATTCTGAGGATTTTAATTAAGCTTATTATGAGGATAATGTTATTGTATTGCACTGTCACGCAGGACAGAGGGTCAATACAAACAAATAGGTCTAAGCTGTAGGCTGAAGCACATATATATATCAAGGTTACAATCAATGTTTTAATATAAATATGTCAAATCAACTTTCTATTGTGCAATGCCACACAATAGAAATCGGGTCAAAGAGATGCAACTTAAAGTAATATAAATAAAATTGTTCTTCAGTCTTTAAAATAGACAAGCAAATTTAGGATAAATTGTTAGGATGTCGTCCAGAACACCTGAGTCAATGGAATAGTTACACAGTTGGTGGTACAAGAGGCCAGGAGGTCTAAAATCTTTTACGGTTTCACATTCAACAATATAGTGTTCTAGTGGATGTATTAAAGGTTTGTCACAGAGTTTGCAATCTGACAAGAGGACCAAGTAGAGGAAGAGCTTGGGCACGGGGGAAATACCAGAAGTGCTTAAGTCAGCAGACATAGCCCTTCTACACAAGAGAGGGAGCAAAGCATTGGCAAAGAGCTACAGACCAGTTGCACTAACGTCCCACATAATAAAAGTATTTGAGAGAGTGATCAGGAGTCAGATGTTCAGTTTTATAGAGACCAATGACCTTCACAAGCCAGGTCAACATGGATTTAATGCGAGAAGATCATGCCTCTCACAGCTACTTGACCACTACGATAAAATCACCGAGGCATTCATTACAAGAACAATAAAATGCAGAACTGGCATACACGGACTTTGCAAAGGCATTTGATAAATGTGATTGACAGTCCTTACCCTGAGGTCAATAGGAATAACAGGAACAGTTAAGTTTTCTGCCAAACCAAACGCAAAGAGTAACAGTTAACCAAATAAAATCGAGTCCAAGTATAGGTAAAAGCTCTGTACTTCAGGGTACATTCCTTGCACCACTGCTTTTCCTTATTCTCAAAAAAATAAAATATGGACAAAAATACAAGTCACAGCTTCATGTCATAGACAGCATACATAGACATGATAAAGTACCTGAGCTGTAGGCACCGTCTCCAAGCTCTCAAAATGTACTCCCAAGAAAGGAGACGAGAGAGGTATTAAATACATGGAAAATACAGGAAGGCCCGGTCCCAAATTTACTGAGCAAAATAACATACCTGAAGAAACGCTATGGAAGGAAGTGCAGAACACGGCCAGGGAAGAGCAAAGGTGCCATAGGCACAATCAGAGAACGTGTATTGAGATCAGAGGTCCGCGGTTGTTCAATATCCTCCCAGCAAATATAAGAAATATTGCCGGAACAAAAGGGAAAGTCTTCAAGAGGAAACTAGATAGTTATCTTCAAGGAGTGCCGGACCAACCAGGCTGTAGTGGGTATGTGGGCCTACGGGCCGCTCCAAGCAACAGCCTGGTGGACCAAACTCGCACAAGTCAAGCCTGGCCTCGGGCCGGGCTTGGGGAGTAAAAGAGACCAGTTGGCCTTATCTGCATGTACCAGCGGCTATTTATAAAATTAGCTGATGCTTGGCATAAACTTATCTAAGAATGTCAAGAATATTTTGAGGTGCTCTTCAGATCAGGGCTAACAGGTCTTTGCCCGAAACACTATGCGTGCGAGTGACTTTACAAGAATGTAAATCAACTAAATTTCCATGTTCTCTGTTAACCCCCAATATATACTTCTTGTATATAAATAAATAAATAAATAAATAACTGTCTTAAGTAACCTTCCTAACTCTCCCACTGACAGAGATTTTCAAGGAATTCGGTTTATCAAATATTTGTTGTACTTTCCCAGCGAGGTTCCCTTCATGAGTGTATAGCATGGGTCACCTTAAGTGTTTTGCGCTACCGCTCACAGGATGAGTATGGGGTGCACAATAAACTAGCCGCCTTCGGCGGCAACAACAAAAAGTGTGAGTGGTGGTGTTAGGGGGCATGAGGGTAATACACACTGGCCACAGTATACTACACACTGGCCACAGTATACTACACACTGGCCACAGTATACTACACACTGGCCACAGTATACCACACACTGGCCACAGTATACTACACACTGGCCACAGTATACTACACACTGGCCACAGTATACTACACACTGGCCACAGTATACTACACACTGGCCACAGTATACTACACACTGGCCACAGTATACTACACACTGGCCACAGTATACTACACACTGGCCACAGTATACTACACACTGGCCACAGTATACTACACACTGGCCACAGTATACTACACACTGGCCACAGTATACTACACACTGGCCACAGTATACTACACACTGGCCACAGTATACTACACACTGGCCACAGTATACTACACACTGGCCACAGTATACTACACACTGGCCACAGTATACTACACACTGGCCACAGTATACTACACACTGGCCACAGTATACCACACACTGGCCACAGTATACCACACACTGGCCACAGTATACTACACACTGGCCACAGTATACTACACACTGGCCACAGTATACTACACACTGGCCACAGTATAACACACACTGGCCACAGTATACCACACACTGGCCACAGTATACCACACACTGGCCACAGTATACCACACACTGGTCACAGTATACCTCACACTGGCCACAGTATACTACACACTGGCCACAGTATACCACACTGGCCACAATATACCACACACTGGCCACAGTATACCACACACTGGCCACAGTATACCACACACTGGCCACAGTATACCACACACTGGCCACAGTATACCACACACTGGCCACAGTATACTACACACTGGCCACAGTATACCACACTGGCCACAATATACCACACACTGGCCACAGTATACCACACACTGGCCACAGTATACTACACACTGGCCACAGTATACTACACACTGGCCACAGTATACTACACACTGGCCACAGTATACTACACACTGGCCACAGTATACTACACACTGGCCACAGTATACTACACACTGGCCACAGTATACTACACACTGGCCACAGTATACTACACACTGGCCACAGTATACTACACACTGGCCACAGTATACTACACACTGGCCACAGTATACTACACACTGGCCACAGTATACCACACACTGGCCACAGTATACCACACACTGGCCACAGTATACTACACACTGGCCACAGTATACTACACACTGGCCACAGTATACTACACACTGGCCACAGTATACCACACACTGGCCACAGTATACCACACACTGGCCACAGTATACCACACACTGGTCACAGTATACCACACACTGGCCACAGTATACTACACACTGGCCACAGTATACCACACTGGCCACAATATACCACACACTGGCCACAGTATACCACACACTGGCCACAGTATACCACACACTGGCCACAGTATACCACACACTGGCCACAGTATACCACACACTGGCCACAGTATACTACACACTGGCCACAGTATACCACACTGGCCACAATATACCACACACTGGCCACAGTATACCACACACTGGCCACAGTATACCACACTGGCCACAGTATACCACACACTAGCCACAGTATACCACACACTGGCCACAGTATACCACACTGGCCACAATATACCACACACTGGCCACAGTATACCACACACTGGCCACAGTATACCACACTGGCCACAGTATACCACACACTGGCCACAGTATACCACACTGGCCACAGTATACCACACACTAGCCACAGTATACCACACTGGCCACAGTATACCACACTGGCCACAATATACCACACACTGGCCACAGTATACCACACACTGGCCACAGTATACCACACTAGCCACAGTATACCACACACTAGCCACAGTATACCACACTGGCCACAGTATACCACACACTAGCCACAGTATACCACACTGGCCACAGTATACCACACACTGGCCACAGTATACCACACACTAGCCACAGTATACCACACTGACCACAGTATACCACACTGGCCACAGTATACCACACACTAGCCACAGTATACCACACACTGGCCACAGTATACCACACTGGCCACAGTATACCACACTGGCCACAGTATACCACACACTGGCCACAGTATACCACACTGGCCACAGTATACCACACACTGGCCACAGTATACCACACACTGGCCACAGTATACCACACTGGCCACAGTATACCACACTGGCCACAGTACACAAGACTAACGTTGAGTCATCGCTGGTAAGGTTAAGTCAACGTTGAATCAGCACTAATTTAACGTTAACAGCATTAATTAGTTTTACACCTGCGGACTGCCTCGACTGGGACACCTGTCGGGACAATGGGTCAAGGGAATAATCAGGGGGAAAGCGCCAAGCCATTACGACTGTATAGCACTGCCCTGGAAACACAAACCGAAACTGTCTCTATTTTCCGCTTGTTACAACTTGTAATAAAGTTGTTACATCTTGGCTTAACGTGTTTATGACGTATTAGAACGTTGTTACAACTTGCTATATTGGTTGTTATAACTGGTTAGGAGGCGTTAAAACTTGTTCGAACGTTGTACCAACGTCGTAGTTTCGGTGTGTGTTTGGCGGGTGGGAAGGGGTCAGGATAAGGATTTGGGATGGGACGAGGGGAAGGAATGGTGCCCAACCACTTGGACTGTCGGGGATTGAACGCCGACCTGCATGAAGCTCTACCGTCGCTCTACCGTCCATCCCAAGCGGTTGGGCCGGTAGAGTGGATGAGTGAAGCTCAAGGCTTCAGTAGTGGTTATCTTGAGATTATCTTTAGGTGTTTTCGGGGCTTAGCGTCCCCGCGGCCCGGTCCTCGATCAGGCCTCCCTTTTCAAGGGGCCCGGTTACCAAACGGAGTGCAAGGGGACCATGGCATTAATAATATGTATTGTACGCTGACAAAATATTAACCCTCTGTGAGGGTGCTGAAGCGATTGTGCCGTGATATCATTTACATGGAGTTTGTAGTTCATTGCTGTTAATTTTGCTTCCTCGGTCTTTTGTAGGGGTCCACAGGTGAGAACGTGATTGTAGGGGTCCACAGGTGAGAACGTGATTGTAGGGTCCACAGGTGAGAACGTGATTGTGGAGGTCCACAGGTGAGAACGTGATTGTAGGGGTCCACAGGTGAGAACGTGATTGTGGAGGTCCACAGGTGAGAACGTGATTGTGGGGGTCCACAGGTGAGAACGTGATTGTAGGGGTCCACAGGTGAGAACGTGATTGTGGAGGTCCACAGGTGAGAACGTGATTGTAGGGGTCCACAGGTGAGAACGTGATTGTGGAGGTCCACAGGTGAGAACGTGATTGTAGGGGTCACAGGTGAGAACGTGATTGTGGGGGTCCACAGGTGAGAACGTGATTGTAGGGGTCCACAGGTGAGAACGTGGTTGTAGGGGTCCACAGGTGAGAACGTGATTGTGGGGTCCACAGGTGAGAACGTGATTGTAGGGGTCCACAGGTGAGAACGTGATTGTGGGGGTCCACAGGTGAGAACGTGATTGTTTGGGTCCCACAGGTGAGAACGTGGTTATAGGGGTCCACAGGTGAGAACGTGATTGTAGGGGTCCACAGGTGAGAACGTGATTGTTGGGGTCACAGGTGAGAACGTGATTTGTGGGGGTCCACAGGTGAGAACGTGATTGTAGGGTTCCCCAGGTGAGAACGTGATTGTAGGGGTCCACAGTGAGAACGTGATTGTTGGGGTTCACAAGTGAGAACGTGATTGTTGGGGTCCACAGGTGAGAACGTGATTGTAGGGTCCCCAATGAGAACGTGATTGTAGGGGTCCACAAGTGAGAACGTGATTTGTTGGGGTCCACAGGTGAGAACGTGATTGTTGGGGTCCACAAGTGAGAACGTGATTGTTGGGGTCCACAGGTGAGAACGTGATTGTAGGGTCCACAAGTGAGAACGTGATTGTAGGGGTCCACAGGTGAGAACGTGATTGTTGGGGTCCACAAGTGAGAACGTGATTGTAGGGGTCCACAGGTGAGAACGTGATTGTGGGGGTCCACAGGTGAGAACGTGATTGTGGGGTCCACAGGTGAGAACGTGATTGTGGGGGTCCACAGGTGAGAACGTGATTGTTGGGGTCCACAAGTGAGAACGTGATTGTGGGGTCCCACAGTGAGAACGTGATTGTGGGGGTCCACAGGTGAGACGTGATTGTTGGGGTCCACAGGTGAGAACGTGATTGTTGGGTCCACAGTGAGAACGTGATTGTGGGGTCCACAGGTGAGAACGTGATTGTAGGGGTCCACAAGTGAACGTGATGTTGGGGTCCACAAGTGAGAACGTGATTGTTGGGGTCCACAAGGGAGAACGTGATTGTTGGGGTCCACAGGTGAAACGTGATTGTTGGGGTCCACAGGTGAGAACGTGATTGTAGGGTCCACAAGTGAGAAGTGGATTGTGGGGGTTCCACAGGTGAGAACGTGATTGTGGGGGTCCACAGGTGAGAACGTGATTGTTGGGTCCACAGGTGAGAACGTGATTGTTGGGGTCCCACAAGTGAGAACGTGATTGTTGGGGTCCACAGGTGAGAACGTGATTGTGGGGGTCCACAGGTGAGAACGTGATTGTTGGGGTCCACAAGTGAGAACGTGATTGTTGGGGTCCCACAAGTGAGAACGTGATTGTTGGGGTCCACAAGTGAGAACGTGATTGTGGGTCCACAGGTGAGAACGTGATTGTGGGGGTCCACAGGTGAGAACGTGATTGTGGGGGTCCACAGGTGAGAACGTGATTGTAGGGGTCCACAGGTGAGAAGTGATTGTGGGGGTCCACAGGTGAGAACGTGATTGTAGGGGTCCACAGGTGAGAACGTGATTGTGGGGGTCCACAGGTGAGAACGTGATTGTAGGGGTCACAGGTGAGAACGTGATTGTGGGGGTCCACGGTGAGACCGTGATTGTAGGGGTCCCCAGGTGAGAACGTGATTGTAGGGGTCCACAGGTGAGAACGTGATTGTGGGGGTCCAAAGGTGAGAACGTGATTGTGGGGGTCCACAGGTGAGAACGTGATTGTAGGGGTCCACAGGTGAGAACGTGATTGTGGGGGTCCACAGGTGAGAACGTGATTGTAGGGGTCCACATGAGAATGTGATTGTGGGGGTCCACAGGTGAGAACGTGATTGTAGGGGTCCCACAGGTGAGAACGTGATTGTAGGGGTCCACAGGTGAGAACGTGATTGTGGGGGTCCACAGGTTGAGAACGATTGTGGGGTCCCCAGGTGAGAACGTGATTGTAGGGGTCCACAGGTGAGACGTGATTGTAGGGTTCCACAGGTGAGAACGTGATTGTAGGGTCCACAGGTGAGAACGTGATTGTGGGGGTCCATAAGCGAGTAAGTAGTCATATGGGGTCCAAACTCCCACAAAGAGGTTGGGAAAGTGTCAAGGAACCTGAGAGGTTTGAAAGCGCTTTTGCCGAGAGACATATACCTTCCCCTGGTGCTGCTGGGGGCCCCTGGTGCTGCTGGGGCCCCCCTGGTGCTGCTGGGGGCCCCTGGTGCTGCTGGGGGACCCTGGTGCTGCTGGGGCCGCTGGTGCTGCAGGGGCCCCCTGGTGCTGTTTGGCTCCCCCCTGGTGCTGCTGGGAGCCCCCCTGGTGCTCCAAGGGCCCCCCTGGTGCTGCAGAGGCCCCCCTTGTGCTGCTGGGGGCCCCCTGGTGCTGCTGGGGCCCACGGGGCAGGTCAGTGAGGTAGGTCAGTAGGTCACTAGTGCTGAAGCTTCCATAAACGTGACGTTGACAGGAGGAGTGTAGAGAGCGGGTTTAACTGTATGTATTTCTTAAGTAATGACGTTAATGGAGTAAGACTTATCATCTTCTCTCTCTCTCTCTCTCTCTCTCTCAATATCCAGCTTATATTGTGTTATAATATTAGTCTCTGGGAGGTGCCCTAGGGGGCCCTGGATCATGACGTCATGGGCGGGGAGTTAAGCTAATTACGTCCTCAAGGTAAACATGTTTTTCCTGCTCTTGTCAATATTAATCACATTATTAAAGTCTCTTGGTAATGAAGGTTCCTCCCTCTCGCCCCCGGCTGTCAGGCGCCATTTTCCCCTATTTGGGTGTCGTGGGGGAGGGGGCTTGAGTGGGGGGGGGGAGGGGGATGAGTGGGTGGGGGGGTTGAGACGGAGATTGAGTGGGGGGTGTGAACCTTGGGTGAGGGGGGGAGGGAGGCTCCGGCAACTACATTAAGAATGCATCGTGGGTTCGGAGGGGGGGGGAGGGCAGGGTGGTGGGGGGACGCGGATGCTGGGGGAGGGAGGTGTGTGGGGGGTGGATGCTGGGGGGGGGGAGGAGACCATAGGTGGGCGACACGTGAAAGAAAAAGAGGAGACAGAGGAAGTAAAGAGGAGGAAGGGGGAGGGAAGAAAAGGCAAGGGGAGAGATAAGAGGAAGGGAAACGAGGGAGGAGAGGGAGGGAGAAAGGAGGGAGGCTTAATAGAAGCAGGGCAGTCGTAAAGGGAGAGGCCCGGGGAAGGGTACAGGTTGTTGGAGGGGAAGGTAGAAGTGATGAAAGAAAGGCAAGTAAAACAATAGAGAGTAGGGGGGGGGAGGGGGGAAAGTTAACACGCCATATGAGGCAGGTGTATATAGTCTGGCAGGTTTATGCCTAATTTTCCTTATATTTTGTATATTTTTTTCTACATTAGC
>WNGS01008060.1:0-19353 GCA_020271785.1 Procambarus virginalis
TGTGTGAGGGGGTGGACCGTGGGCTGGTTGTGTGGTAGTGGGTGGTGTGTAGAATAGAAGGCTGTATAGTAGAGTGGTAGTAAGATACGACAGTAAGACAGGACAGACGAGAGAATGGACAATTAATATTTCTTTGCCACAGGCCACATTACACCACTACGTAAGTTTACATCGTGGGGGGCGGAAAGGGATAACTGGAAGTAGAAAGAAATAAAGGGTAAGAGTAACGCTTCAGACAGAAGACAGCGAGTCACCGTGAGTTGACTACCATATTTCAGAAGGCTAACAAGTCATTCGAGAATCGGTGCCATAACCCATATAATAATCCCTGACCCACAGGGATCAACACACGTCAGTGCTTAAGACGCATGCAAAATATCTTAAGACACTCCAGAAGACGGTCGTAGTGCAGGTACAAGACTCAGGCCGCACGGCTGGTCCAAGAACTGGCCACTGAAATTCAATACAGGTGTGTTTATAAGGCGACAGCGACGAAGAAAGGCGCGACAAGGGATCCACAGAACGACCACATACGAAAGGATCCAGCCTCTGAGTAAGAAAAAAGAAAATAATGATTTAAGATATGGAGATGTGACACGAAGCCTGTACCTACAGGCGCTGTAGGTACAAAGCGGATAAAGCCAGTGGCATATTCTAACTGGCGAGCCAAACAGCCTTCAGGGGGGACCTTACTAAAAAAAAAAGGTACTCAAAGGCTGCACACCGCCTATATGGGACCAATCTTAAGAGTAATGTACCAATAACCTACGTGAGACCAATCCTCAGAGTATGTAACCACCCACTAGTGGAGAGGTCCCCCAACCACCACACTTCAACCATTACACACATTATAAAAGTTACAGCAGATTAGAAAAAGAGTGTCACAAGAACATGTTTGGAACAGAGTACGGCCGAAAGACGGTGAAGCTGGACCCATTGGTCACTAGAGGGGGGGGGGGGTTAAAAAAAAAAAGGGCAAGGGGAGGAGGAGAGGAGAGGGCGAGGAGAGGGAGAGGGGGGAAGGAGGGAGGGGTGACCGTGTAAATACAGTACTCATTAATGGTGATAGACGGGTGGACGGGAAATAAAGGACAGTATTCAGGCGGTGTATACTTTCCCTTGAAAGTGACAGAACGTGGCAAGGTGGTCGGTGGTTGTGGGTGGTTGTACTGGTGGTTGTGGTTATACTGGTGGTGGTAGTATAGGACTCAGCCCCAGGAGTTATATGCATTTCACACCGCTACATTCATAGCCAACTACCACAATCAACAGCTACCACCATTATCAACACCACTGGCTAACATCACCACAGCCAAAATTTAAAAATCACTACCACCACCACCACAACACGACGACTACCGATACCAGCAAAAACACCACAATCGCCACCAACCCTAACCGCCCACCAGCAACCACCACCACCACTACCACGATAATACTCACTTAAACAGCACCTCCCTTCCATTAACATTACGGGCTATTCATGCCCGTGCCACCTCTTGGATGCTTAATCTTTATCATCAATCCACCATCAACAGACAAAGTCAACACCCTATTGTACTGACTTCGGTGTTTCTTCGGTGACTTCGGAAGGCTTCGGCGAGTACTCACGATGCGGTATACACAAATGGAATTCTGGCACTACAGTTGCCGTAAACTTTGGTACTCTGCTCCACGAGGTGGCATCTGGCATGTCTTTGTCAAATGAGAGTCTTTATGACTTGAGTAGCTAACCTTGGTGCTGCCTTTGTTTTTTGAATCATTTTGGCGCTCCTCACGGCTTGCTTCTCCACGCGTGTTGTTTCCTCCACGGCTTTGCCGCCTCCAACGGGTTTGCCTCCTCCACGCTTTGCCGCCTCCAACGGCTTTGCCTCCTCCAACTCGCTTTGCCGCCTCCAACGGCGTTGCCTCCTCCAAGGCTTTGCTTCCTCCAATGGCGTTGCCTCCTCCAACGGATTTGCCGCCTCCAACGCTTTGCTTCCTCCAGCGCGTTTGCCGCTCAACGCTTTGCTTTCCTCCAGCGGCGTTTGCCTCCACAACAGGCTGGCGGTATTGAGTCCACTACACCTCCAGCCACAGCTAACGAGCAGCGGTGAAAGAACGACCTGTTAGGGCCGCGCCTCGTTGCGTCAAGAAGGCCGTTGATCAGCGATTGCCTCCTCTTTTTTTTTTACCCAGCGCTCCAATTATCGATCACAATCTCCGAAGATTGGCCGGAATGATCTGTTTTGGGTTTTATCGAGCTGCAATCCTGGCTCCCCTTGCAACAACGTTTACCAAGATTACTTCTTGATATTTTGGGTCAGCATTTCACATACAAATTTAAGATCGCCTATATTCTCAAAGTAATTTTGCCCTCAAGGACTATCAACTGCAGGTCTGTCTCAACACTTTAAGGAGATCAACTACGCGAGTGAAACTCAGCTTCACTGCTCGCTAGACATATAAAGTCATTCTATGATAGAATGATCTATCATGGTCATTCTATGTTGGTAGTGCCGGACCAACCGGTTGTGTGGTATGTGTGGGCCTGCGGGGCCGCTCCAAGCAACAGCCGTTTGGACCAAGCTCTCCAGTCAACCTGGCTAGGGCCAGGCTGGGGGTAGAAGAATTCCCAGAACCCCATCAAGCTTGGAGTATGTTTTGCAAAAAAAAAAAATTAATTAAAATATTGTCGTATGGATCCAAATGTGCAGGGCTGATGAGCTCGCGCGCGCACACGCCCGTTGACGCGCTGATCATGCCCAACCTGTCCTCCTAATAGAACGTCGCACTTTGACGTATACTCTACCTAAGGCCAAAAATGATCGTACAAAATGAAGCGGCCGCGAAATTGACGTACTGTCCCGTTTTTCTGTTTTTGGTCCTCTGGCAGGTTAGGATAAGGACACTTTAGTCGACAGTTTCTTGACGTTGAGAAACCATAGAAAGACAAGCTGAATGGCCAGCCAGCATGGTAAAAGACAAAGACCCCCTCCCGCCTTCTAAATTGTATTGAAAATAGAAGTGAATCAGAGCTGTGATCACATTAAAGATACTCACCAGATACTCAAACAGATCCATAAGAGATACTATGTGTGGTCGAAGAGAAAGAAACAACAGTTAAAATAACTAACTGTAAACGTGTCTGGGCAAGAAAAACTTCTTCACTGTTAAAAAGTAAACATGTAATGACCAGAAAGAGAGCAGTTAAGAATTACTAACAAGCTTTATAAGCACGTATGACCACCACAGGTGTCTGAAACCACTGCACCAGATACCAGGCATTTAAAGGTCCAAGAGCTAGAGCTGTCACTCCAGCAAACACTTCTACGTTAGTAGAGCAATATAAAAGAACCCAAGGGGGCTTGGATAATAATATAACAGTCGATTGAATGTTGAAAGTGGGATCCAGGAGCTAAACTTATCCCCGCCACACAGATAAGGTAGTACGCAAACACTATATCGCAAGAACACTTCTGGATTATTAGCGGGTTGTGTTGTGCAAACACGGTGTTTTTTCATGAGGAAGAGGGATGTTTAAACCAAGGGTCAATTAGTTTCCTTGGGTGTAAAACAATGGGATTCACATGGAGATGTATACACAATGGGATTCCTGGAATGTTTACACAATGGGATTCCTGGCGTGTTTACACAATGGGATTCCTGGAATGTATACACAATGGGATTCCTGGAACACCCGGGTTCCTGGATGTTTAACACCGAGAGCTCCACACAGACTGTCATCTTTCCTCCCCAAGGCTGAAGTACAGTGTTCCAGATCCTGGAAGACTGACAACTCTTAAAATTGCATACCATGTAGTCCCACCCGTGACCCCCTGACACCCGGCCTTCCGACACGCACGACACATCTTCCACCTCCTGACACCACCTTAAACCTGATCTCCCTTCCCCCCACTCCGGTCACCTGATCATGTACCCTAGGGACCTGTCACTTGTCCCCTTACACACTACGACCTAAAATCTCCCCTCCTGGGACTTGCCACCTGATCTACCTTTCCAAGACTGCCAACCTGATCCCTTGCCCTCCGGGACCACACCTGATCCATCTTCCCTCCCCGCTAAAGGACCCCGCGACACACCTGATTCCTCTCCTCTTCAGGACCTGACACCGCCTCAGACCACAGGGCTCTCGCGTGCCTCTGAGGACCAAGATTGTCTCTTCATTCCGAGTTTCACGAACGCGTCACTTGAGTGGGTAGCGTCGGGCCCCCTGTTGTTGGGTAAGGTTCTGTGTACTACCCATTTGAACTCACCTATTTGTGCTTGCGGGTGTTGAGCTTTGGCTCTTTGGTCCCGCCTCTCTTGTCAATCAACTGTGTACAGATTCCTGAGCCTACGGGCTCTATCTATCTCATTGAACGGTGTATGAGTCAGCCTCCCCACATACTCGCCAATGCATCCATCCGTACACGTATCTGACACTGAAAATTCCTTCTAAACGTCTCTGTGGCTCATGTGGAGGACAGTTCCACCTGTGGCCCGTGTTACGCCACAGGTTAGTACCTTGTTTAACCAGTGATTCCTGAGGATTTGTAGGTAGTAGATCTGATCCTACCTCGTCTTCCAGTGGCGTAAGGTGCATTTCCCGCAGCCCCTTTCCTCGTAACTCATGCCTCATTAGTCTGGGACTAGGTCTACATACCTTTGGACTTTTTTCCATTCTCTTGTGCTTGACAAGGTCGGGCTCCATGCTGGGCGCATACCCAGGATTGGTCTAATCACATCTTAGGTGTAGTGTGTGTGTGTGTGTGTGTGTGTGTGTGTGTGTGTGTGTGTGTGTGTGTGTGTGTGTGTGTTGTGTGTGTGTGTGTGTGTGTGTGTGTGAAGGCCGCCTACCAGTGGTCTCAACGACAGCGTATTTCTACTGTGGGTTTCGAAGGCGCCGCCCTGACGGGAGCCTTCCTTAGCATGGCAGCACACGTGTGTGTGTGTGTGTGAGAGAGAGAGAGAGAGAGAGAGATAGGAGAGGAAGAGAGAGAGAGAGAGAGGAGAGGAAGAGAGAGAGAGTAGATAGAGGAGAGAGGACGCAGCGGGCCACCCGAAGAACGTACCTTGTTTCCTGAGAGAGAGGGGAATAGCTGTCAAACCAGCCGTGACCCGCCCCACCCGGGGGCATCCGGGGGTCACATGGAGTCGCTTAGGTAGGTCCGCAATATCCTGGTGCTTGTCACAAGCTTGTTGAACTGGTGTTCGGTGATGAGGTGTGTGTGTGCGAGATATATATGTAGTAGACATAACAGAGGAAAAAAACATATCAGAAAGTCGGGTTCCAAGAGCTAATGCTAATCTGCAGGACAGCAGTAAACATACAGAAGCACACACACAAACGCGCACGCAAACACACATGGGCGGCGGACCAAAGAGCCAAAGCTCAACCCCTGCAAGCATAACTAGGTGAGTACCCAATAACACACAAAACAACACAAACCACACACACACACACACCCCAAACCAGTAGATGAGTCTTGAGAGGTGAGATTGAGATTGACTGTTGACAGAGATGGAAAGTACTCTTGAAGAGAGATGAGAGAGAGAGAGTGGAGAGATGAGAGAGAGAGAGAGCTGAGAGAGGAGAGAGAGAGAGAGAGATAGAGAGAGAGAGAGAGAGGAGAGAGAGAGGACACTTCTCACCTTCAATAAACACAACACTAAACACTAATTACTCTCACCGGTTTGAGATCAAATTGAATCAACATTACAAAAACAGCTTGAATGTCCGTTCTTAGGGGAAGAAGGTCACCTTTATTAGTCCACTCGACACAAGAACAACAACAAAGATATCAAGGTAATCACCATGCGACCCAACAAGACAAACAACATTAGCTAATACAACAAAGACAGAAGGCAGCACAAATACAACAAGGACAAACAACAACGCTAGCTAAGGCGACAAGGACAAATAACAACATTATAGCTAAGGCGACAAGGACACTACTTCACAGTCGACACACACAAACGCAATCATTGCAATAGCGACACAAGACAAAACAATACCACGGTTGTTAAGAGCGTTTGAGGATAAGAGCACAAACACACAACAACCAACCAAGCCTGTGTCAATTACCACCAACCCCGCTAAACAGCCCGAAACCGCTACTACCGCCTTGCCTGCTGACTATCAGTCAGTTATACTCAGTTAACTACCGCCTCCTAACAACCTCGAGCTAAACTAACCGGGCTGGGTTTAAACGACAAACGAACCTCCTACCGGTCCGAATCGTCGCAGTTACCCAACACCGGGCTGACTAATTGTCACTCAATCCAACAGTGTTGTATGGTTGGCTGGCTGGCCGGACAGGGGCCTGTCGGAGCCCTGTCGGCGCGTCGTGGGGGGGGACTTACAGGAAGACTGTCGGAGAACCATGCTAGAGGTCCCGCAATTAATAGGGATAGTGCGCCAAAGCCATACACTATATTATACACCTCTTGCTGTCTTTTCTAAGGAGAATTATACGGACTGCGGGGCTATATAATATTCATGCCCGTGCCAACCAACAATAAGCCACCTCTGGGTGGCTACTTTATCAATCATCAACTTAGAGAGAGAACCTTTCTATTCTGTGGGACGTCAGTGAAACTGGTCCATAACACCAGTTATATAGCTGCTGATTTACAGTGCTTCCAGGGCCCCCTTACCGACCCCTGTCTCCAAGGTTTTTCTCCAGGCAACACTTGGTGAGATGCCAGTGCTGCTGCTGCTGGCACTTGGCACACCACACACTGCCGCATGTCGCCGCGGGTCTACCGCAGCCTCGGCGGCGCCACCTGCGGCAACTGTATAGTCACTGCTCGCTACATTACCTCAGTTATGGTAGTCTACGCAAAACTCTCAAAGAGTTCCGCTCCCTTGGTAGTATTAGTATCCTCCAAACCTCCATCCGTAAGTTTAATGTTTGTGGGAAGCAGGGAGCCGGTCGGCCGAGCGGTACAGCACGCTGGGACTTGTGATCTGTGGTCCTGGGTTCGATTCCCAAGCGCCGGCGAGAACATGTGGGCAGAGTTTCTTTCAACCCTATGCACCCTGTTGTTCCATTTAGCGGTTAGAAATTTACAGGTATCTTCATAGGGTGGCGAGAATAGGCTTGAGTAAGCCTATCGCGTATCTAACACGCGTGTGCGCAATACGAGACCTCGGGAGCCGCGGGGACATAACCTATAGCCTGTGTGTAAGAATCTTAACGGAGGAGGATCACTTCAACCAGATTAGGTAGATCTCTGAAGCATGTGGAGTAGCGGTAAGTCGCAGAGAGTCGCAAAACGTGTGACTAGTGTGAGCGACGAGCAAGAGGGCGAGGGTAGGAGAAATGTCTCGCCCGTCGTAGTCCAGGCAGGAGCCAAGGCTATGACGCGGCGCAGGCGGTGATCCCGTACAAGACTGGCACTCCGGTGCGGCCCCTATTAAGCCCTGGTCGCGCCGTGACAGGAAGAGAGTGGGGAGTCGCCGACGGGGACACAGAGCTGTGCGGAGCCCGAACTGATGAAACCCCGGGCACACAGCCGGGGGAGATTTCGGAGAGATACACCTAAAGTCTACCACACCAAGCGGGGGTGGAAGGGAAGAGGAGGGTGGAGAAGGGAGGGAGGGGGAGGGAAAAAGAGCACAGACAAGTGTGGGGCGACAGGGGAGGGGGGCACTTTGTAACCAATACGTGGCCCGCTCAGAAACAGGAAAAGGAGCACAACAGAGGGGTAGGGGGATCGAACACGGGACAACAGGTTCACACGTCCAGCGTGCTGTTCCGCTCGGCCGACCGGCTAACATCACCTGCTTCCCACAAACCTAGAACATACGGTGGAGATACTAATAAATAAAGGGAGGAACTCTGAGTTTTGTCGACCATAACTGAGGTAATGTAGCGAGCAGTGACTATACAGTTGCCGCAGGTGGCGCCGCCGAGGCTGCGGTAGACCCGCGGCGACATGCGGCAGTGTGTGGTGTGCCAAGTGCCAGCAGCAGCAACACTGGCACTCTCCAACGTGTTTGAGAAAAACCGTTGGAGGAGCAGGGGTCAAGGGGGACCTCCTGGAAGCACTTAAATCGCAGCTATAACTGGTGTATATGGGACCAGTTCACTGACGTTCCCACAGAATAGAATGTTCCTCTCTAAGTTGATGATTGATAAAGATTAAGCCACCCAAGGGGTGGCAACGGGCATGAATAGCCCGTAATTCTATCTAGAAAAGACACGGTGCTATATAGTCCGTATTGGCTGGCACTATCACCTGATAATTGAGGACCTCTAGCAGGTCCTCCGACAGTTCTTCCTGTCAGGTCCCCCCCGACACGACGTCCGATCAGGCCCTCCGACAGGCCGTCCGACAGCCACTACACCATACACACGTTGAATTGAGTGGACAATAGTAGGGCTGTTGGGTAAGCTGCGTACGGATTCGGACGGAGTGCGTGTTCGTTCCCAGCCCGGGTAGTTGCGTCGGGTTTGTTAGCGAGGGCGGTCATGTAACTGACTGATAGTCAGCAGGCAAGCAGGTAGTTAGCGGAGTGTCGGGGGGGCTGTTAGCTGGGTTGGGTGTAAATGACACGGTTGGTTGGGTGTTGTTGTTCCTGTGGCTTCGTTATCCTCAACGCTCTTAACAACCGTTGGTATTGTTCTTGTTTGTGTCGCTATGGCAATGATTGCGTTTGTGTGTGTCGACTGGAAGTTGTGTCCTTGTCGCCTTAGCTATATGTATGGTATTTGTCCTTGGTCGCCTTAGCTAGGTGTTGTTTGTCCTTGTTGTGATTTTGTGCTGCCTTCTGTCTTTTGTTGTATAGCTAATGTGTTTGTCTGTTGTTGGGCGTCACTAGGTGATTACCTTGATATCTTTGTTTGTTGTTCTCTGTGTCGTGATGGGTGACTAATAAAGGTGACCTTCTTCCCCTAGAAAGGACATTTCACGCTGTTTGTGTAATGGTTGATTCAATTGGATCTCAAACCGGTGAGAGTAATTAGTGTTTAGTGTTGTGTTTTATTGAAGGTGAGAGTGTCTCTCCTCGGTCTCTCTCCTCTCTCTCTCTCTCCTCTCTCTCTCTCCTCCGCTCTCTCTCGTCTCTCTCTCCTCTCTCTTCTCTCTCTCTCTCATCTCTTTCAGAGTCACTTTCCATCTCTGTCAACAGTCAATCTCAATCTCACCTCTCAAGAGTCAATCTACTGGTGTGTGGGTGGGGTGTGTGTGTGTGTGTGTTTGTGTGTGGGTGTCTAGCCTGGGTGTGGTGTTATGTGGGTGTATGTACCCTAGTAGTGGGGGGTTTGAGCTTTGGCTCTTTGGTCCCGCCCTCATGGTGGTGTTTGCGTGGCACGTGGACGTTTTGTGTGTGTGCTTCTGTATGTCTTACTGCTTGTCCTGCAGAGGTTTTAGCTATTAGCTCTTGGAACCCGACTTTTTCTGATATGTATTTTTTCCTCTGTTTCGTCTACTACATATATTCTCGCACACACACACCTCATCTCACGTCATCGTCTGAAGCACAGTTCAACATGAGCTTGTGTGAGTGACAGCACCAGGATATTGGTGACCTAGTTTCCCGGCCGCCTGGTGACCCCCGGGATGACCCCGGGGTCACGGTGACCTTATTCCCTCTCTCTCAGGAACAGTACCGGTCGTCTTCTGGCTGGAACCCGTCTGCGCTCGTCTCATCTCTCTCCTCTCTCCTCTCTCTCTCTCTATCGTCTCTCCGTCTCTCTCTTCTCTCGCTCTCCCTCTCTCTCTCTCGCTCTCTCTCTCTCTCTCTCTCTCTCTCAACACACCACACACACGTTGCTGCCCATGCTAAGGAAGGCTCCACGTCAGGTCGGCGCCTTCGAAACCAACAGTATAGAAAGTTCTCACGCTGTCGTTGAGACCATTGGTGGCGGCCTTTCACACACACACACACACCCGACACACACACACACACCCACACACACAACACACAACACCACACAGCCCCACACACACACACACACACACACACTTGTACCCACCACATGTAAGATGTGAATTGTAAGACCAATCCTGGATATGCGGCCCCAGCATGGAGCCCGTCGCTTGTCAAGCACAAGACGAAGCTGGAAAAGTCCAAAGGTATGCCACTAGACTGTCCCAGAACTCCAGAGGCCATGGAGTTACGAGGAAAGGCTGCGGGAAATGCACCTACGACACTGGAGACAGAAGAGTAAAGGGGAGATATGATCACAACCTACAAAATCCTCAGGGGAATCGACGGGTAAACAAGGATATACTAGTTCGACACTGGTGGGACGTGAACAAGGGGACACAGGTGAAACTGAGTACCACATGAGCCACAGAGACGGTTAGAAGGAACTTTTTCAGTGTCAGAGTAGTTAACGGATGGAAATGCATTAGGCAGTGATGTGGGTGGCGGCTGACTCCATACACAGTTTCAAATGTAGATATGATAGAGCCCAGTAGGGCTCAGTACTCTGTGACACCAGTTGATTGACAGTTGAGAGGCGGGGACCAAAGAGCCAAAGCTCAACCCCCCGCCAGCACAAATAGGTGAGTTCAAATAGGTGAGTACACAGAACCTGTACCCACACACAGGGGCCCGACGCTACCCACTCAAGTGACGCGTTCGTGAAACTCGGAATGAAAGGACAATCTTGGTCCATCAGAGGGCACGCGAGAGGCCCTGTGGTCTGAGAGCGGTGTCAAGGTCCTGAAGAGGAGAGGAATCAGATGTCGCGGGGTCCTTTAGCGGGGAGGAGGGAAGATGGATCAGGTGCCTGGTCCCGGAGGGGCCCCAAAAGGGATCAGGTGGCAAGATCTTTGGAAGGTAGATCAGGTTGCAAGTCCCAGGAGGGGGATTTAGGTTCGTAGGTCTGTAAGGGGACAAGTGACAGGTCCCTCGGGTACAGTGATCAGGTGACGGTAGTGGGGGGAAGGGGAGGAGTCTAGGTTTAAGGTGGTTGTCAGGAGTGGAAGATGTGATCGATGCGTGTCGGAAGGCCGGGTGTCAGGGGGTCACGGGTGGGACTACATGGGTATGCAATTTTAAGAGTTGTCAGTCTTCCAGGATCTGGAACACTGTACTTTCAGCCTTGGGGAGGAAAGATGACGTCTGTGTTGAGCTCTCGGTGTTAATACATTCCAGGAACCCCGGTGTTCCAGGAACTCAATTGTGTATACATTCCAGGAATCCCATTGTGTAAACACTCCAGGAATCCCATTGTGTATACACTCCAGGAATCCCATTGTGTAAACACTCCAGGAATCCCATTGTTTATACACTCCAGGAACTAATTGACCCTTTGTTTACACATCCCATCGTCCTCATGAAACACCGTGTTTGCACAACACAAGCCCGCATATAATCCAGAAAGTGTTCTTGGCGATATAGTTGTTTGCGTACTACCTTATCTGTGCTGGCGGGGATAAGTTTCAGCTCCTGGATCCCACCTTTCAACATTCAATCGACTGGTATCCTTATTATCCAAGCCCCCTTGGGTTCTTTTATATTGCTCTACTAACGTAGAAGTGTTTGCTGGAGTGAAGCTCTAGCTCTTGGACCTTTAAATGCCTGGTATCTGGTGCAGTGGTTTCAGACACCTGTGGTTGGTCATACGTGCTTATAAAGCCTTGTTAGTAATTCTTAACTGCCTCTCTTCTCTGGTCATTACATGTTTACTTTTTAACAGTGAAGAAGTTTTTCTTGCCCAGACACGTTTACAGTTAGTTATTTTAACTGTTGTTTTCTCTTTCTCTTCGAACCACACATAGTATCTCTTATGGATCTGTTTGAGTATCTGGATGAGTATCTTTAATGTGATCACAGCTCTGATTCACTTCTATTTTCAATCAATTTGAAGAGGCGGGAGGGGGTTCTTGTCTTTCTACCATGCTGGCTGGCCATTCAGCTTGTCTTTCTATGGTTTCTCAACGTCAAGAAACTGTCGAACTAAAGTGTCCTTATCCTAACCTGCCAGAGGACCCAAAAACAGAAAACGGGACAGTACGTCAATTTCGCGAGCCGCTTCCATTTTCTAGTACGATCATTTTTGGCCTTAGGTAGAGTATACGTCAAAGTGCGACGTTCTATTAGGAGGACAGGTTGGGGCATTGATCAGCGCGTCCAACGGGCGTGTGCGCGCGCGAGCTCATCAGCCCTGCACAATTTGGATCCATACGACAAGGTATTTTAATTTAAATATTTTTTTTTTGCAAAACACTATACCAGCTTGATGGGGTTCTGGGAATTCTTCTACTCCCCAAGCCTGGCCCTAGGCCAGGCTTGACTTGTGAGAGCTTGGTCCAACAGGCTGTTGCTTGGAGCGGCCCGCAGGCCCACATATCCACCACAGCCCGGTTGGTCCGGCACTACCAACATAGAATGACCATGATAGATCATTCTATCATAGCATGACTTTATCTGTATAGCAGATGCAGTGAATGCTGAGTTTCATCTCGCGTAGTTGATCTCCTTCAAGTGTTGAGACAGACCTGCAGTTGCATAGTCCTTGAGGGCAAAATTACTTTGAGAATATAGGCGATCTTAAATTTGTATGTGAAATGCTGACCCAAAAATATCAAGAAGGTAATCTTGGTAAACGTTGTTGCCAAGGGGGAGCCAGGATTGCAGCTTCGATAACCACCTCAACAACAGATCATTCCGGCCAATCTTCGGAGATTGTGATCGATAATTGGAGCGCTGGGTAAAAAAAAAAGAGGAGGCAATCGCTGATCAACGGCCTTCTTGACGCAACGAGGCGCGGCCCTAACAAGGTCGTTCTTCACCGCTGCTCGTAGCCTGTGGCTGGAGGTGTAGTTGGACTCAATACCCGCCAGCCTGTTGGTGGAGGCAACGCCGCTGGAGGAAGCAAAGCCGTTGGAGGCGGCAACGCCGCTGGAGGAAGCAAAGCCGTTGGAGGCGGCAAATCCGTTGGAGGAGGCAACGCCATTGGAGGAAGCAAAGCCGTTGGAGGAGGCAACGCCGTTGGAGGCGGCAAAGCCGTTGGAGGAGGCAACGCCGTTTGGAGGCGGCAAAGCCGTTGGAGGAGGCAACGCCGTTGGAGGCGGCAAAGCCGTTGGAGGAAACAACACCGCTGGAGGAAGCAAAGCCGTTGGAGGAAGCGCCAAAATGATCAAAAATAACAAAGGCAGCACCAAGGTTAGCTACTCAAGTCATAAAGACTCTCATTTGACAAAGACATGCCAGATGCCACCTCGTGGAGCAGAGTACCAAAGTTTACGGCAACTGTAGTGCCAGAATTCCATTTGTGTATACCGCATCGTGAGTACTCGCCGAAGCCTTCCGAAGTCACCGAAGAAGACACCGAAGTCAAGTACAAAGGGTGTTAGACTTTGTCTTTGTAATGGTGATTGATTGATAAAGATTAAGCCATCCAAGAGGTGGCACGGGCATGAATAGCCCGTAATTTGTTAATGGGAAGAGGAGGTTGCTGTTAAGTGAGTATTATCGTGGTAGTGGTGGTGGTGGTTGCTGGTGGCGGTAGTGGTTGGTGGCGATTGTGGTAGTTTTTGCTGGTATCGGTAGTCGTCGTTGTTGTTGGTGGTGGTGGTAGTGATTTTTAAATTTTGGCTGTGGTGATTGTTAGCAGTGGTGTTGATAATGGTGGTAGCTGTTGATTGTGGTAGTTGGCTATGAATGTAGCGGTGTGAAATGCATATAACCTGGGGCCTGAGTCACTATACTACCACCACCAGTATAACCACAACCACCAGTACAACCACCACAACCACCACCACCTTGCACGTTCTGTCACTGTCAAGTGAAAGTATACACCGCCTGAATACTGTCTTTATTTCCCGTCCACCCGTCTATCACCATCACCAGAGTACTGTATTACACGGTCCCCCTCCCTTCCTCTCCCCCCTCTCCCTCTCTGCCTCTCCCTCTCCCTCTCTCCTCCTCTGCCCCCCCCCCCCCCTCTAGTGTGACCATGGGTCCAGCTTCACCAGTCTTTCGCCGTACTCTGTTCCAACATATTTCTGTGACACTCTTGTTCTAATCGCTGTACTTTTATAATTGTTGTAATGTTGCAGGTGGGTGGTGGGGGGACTCTCCACGTAGGGGGGTTACATACTCTGAGGATTGGTCTCACGTAGGTTATTGGCTACATACTCTTAAGATTGGTCCCATATAGGCGGTGTGCAGCCTTTGAGTACCTTTTTTTTTTAGTAAGGTCCCCCTGAAGGCTGTTTGGCTCGCCAGTTGAGAATATGCCACTGGCTTTATCCTCTTTGTACCTACAGCGCCTGTAGGTACAGGCTTCGTGTCACATCTTATCTTAAATCTTTTTTCTTTTTTCTTACTCAGAGCGCTGGATCCTTTCGTTGTGTGTCGTTCTGTGGATCCCTTGTCGCCCTTTCTTCGTCGCTGTCGCCTTAAACACACCTGTATTGAATTTCAGTGGCCAGTTCTTGGACCAGCCGTGCGGCCTGAGTCTTGTACCTGCACTACGACCGTCTTCTGGAGTGTCTTAAGATATTTTGCATGCGTCTTAAGCACTGACGTGTGTTGATCCCTGTGGGTCAGGGATTATTATATGGGTTATGGCACCGATTCTCGAATGACTTGTTAGCCTTCTGAAATATGGGTAGTCACCTCACGGTGACTCGCTGTCTTCTGTCTGTAAGGTACTCTCACCTATTTCTTTCTCTTCCAGTTATCCCTTTCCCCACTATTGTAAACTACGTAGTGGTTTTATATGTGGATCTGTGGCAAAGAAATATGTAATCTGTCCATTCTTCTCTGTCCTGTCTTACTGTCGTATCTTACTACCACTCTACTACCACCTTCTACTTCTACCACCACCACTACCACCACCACCCCCCACAGTCACCCCCTCCCCCAGGCACCACCTCCAAATGTCAGGAGTCCACGCCATAATGTCTCCGGAGCGTAAAAGTAAAAACCATTTTTACCAAAATTGACAAAGATCGCAGCAATTCAATTTAGTTTGGTCTCAAGGCAAAAAAAAAAAAACTCCAATACAAAGATAATTGAGAGCTGTGAACTATGTTCAGTTTGTGTTGTAAGCAACTTTCACTTTTGGCCATATGAATTGTGTGCTCGACTCGCCCCCATTCCTCTTGTGTGACTCGGGAAAGATAACGAAGTGTGTGTTATGTCATCTAGGGGTCAGTTGGGGTGGCCAAGAGAGCTCTTCGTCTCCGGTTTTGACTTTGTTATCCTAGGGAGCTGAATTAAGATTGTAAACATATCCCGAAGGTTAGATTTACGGTGTTCCGGAGCTTTTTATTTGTTTTTGTTTTCGTCCGCCTGCCAGTCCGCCCACCCGCAAGTCCGCCCGCCAGTCCGCCGCCAGTCCGCCCACGCTAACCACGTTGTTTCATGACCTTAGTCTAGTCCCCGGATCATTATTTGAACAGAAAGATTGACTGCAGTCGGTCCATTCACCTGAGGTTGCCATCGGTCCTTGCTAGGGCCCAGTACTGGGCCAGTACTGGGCCAGTACTAATGATGTTTATCTCCACACCTACTCACCTAGTTGTACTCATCTAGTTGTGCTTGCGGGGTTTGAGCTTTGGCACGTTGGTCCCGCCTCTCGACTGTCTGTCAACTGGTGTAAGCAGTTGATTGCGTCTATTATACGTGGTCTTACTGTCGTCTTCTTACGACAGTACTTACTCCTCCTAGTACTTACTGAGTACTAATGGTGCGGTACTCAACATCACACACACACTACATATGTCAACCTCCATTTTGTTGACGTATATACTTTTATTATACTTTGAATGCCACTTCATAAGTATACAGAAGTATACCCAAATGGGCCACAGAAGGAAATATACGATAGACCTCTGTATCTGGATATATTGGTTGATACCGGGTTGATGTCCTTCTCATCATTGTGCATCTGTAATCTACCTTGTAGTACAAGTCAACTAGTATTGCAGTCTATACGTCAGTTATAAGTCTCTCGACCGACCAGTCTGTCTCTGGATGACCAATAGGTCTTCTTGCTTGAGCATACCTACGCCCTTCAGGGTCTTGGAGGGAGATATGCTAGTACTGGATACTGAAGAGGCAGCAGGGCAGAGGAGCATATCGAGCAGGACTAAGAGAAAACTGGAAGGTGTGGCAGAGAAGAGCGTGTGGAACTCTCTCCTCTCCGAAGAGGAGAGATGGAAGGGAAGTGATAAAAAAGAGAGAGAGACAGAGCCTTGCCCCGATACCTGGGGGGCTCTGGAACCCGTCATCAAGCAGTGGGTTACCCGTAAGGGGTATACCCGAGCTTACCGGGTATGAAACAGGTATGTATACCAGGGGATAAGAGCAAATCCCGTGCCCGAAGTTACTGGTGCCCGTGCCCACGTAAGAGGCTGCTGATGCTGTGGTGTTTGGGATACTAGGGAATACTACTGATAATAATATAATAATAACGGCATGTTATTAGTAAAGAAAATTATAAAATAGATGCAAGCACAATTTATGGTGAAAAGTGCTCCACTTGGTGCCTGAGAACATGACCCAACCAGCTTGGTGACGGTGAATGCAAACCTGCTAAACACAGTAAACAAATGTCGCAAACTATCACAGTATATACAAACATCCCAGTAAACAACCCCCCCCCCCTCCTACTGTATTTGTCTGGGACGCTTGTTAATGCGATTTTTTGGGACGTCCTATCCCTAATCCAGGGTTAGGTCACTTTGTCACCTCCTTTTTTGCCAGCAGACAATCTTATCCAAGGAAGACAAGAGAGTTCAGTTACAAGATATATATATATATATATATATATATATAATATATGGTTGTGATATATGTAAGAGCAGTTAGGGTGAGGCAGTAGTTGCAAGATCGTGTACAAGGGTAGGAAAAACTCAATTCTTGCAACAGACAAGTTTATTGCAGAGTTCAAATACAAGAGGGTTTCACAACTAGATAATCTGTATTATAATGTACATATATATTTTCCCCTTTCTGGTGTATATTCTAGGATTTAAAAATTTGTTCTAGAATTTGATGTCGCTCAAGAGTTTTATGATCTTTTTTCCTTGAGGTGAATTTAAATAAATTTAAGTCCGTTGTTTGTGTGTGACGGAAGAAGTCAGAAGTCAGAACCCGCACCATGCCATGGATGGTTTTTTTTTATCTTGTAGGACCTCTATATTTTCTCGGGTTAAATACCGCTAGGTAGAGTAACGGGTGACTGCGGGGACAGACAGTCCGGACCCATGCTTGCCTAAGGTGATGCCGGTGATCCCACCGGGCACCGCGTCGTGTTGTGTACCGGAATAGAGAGTGTTTGGTCTGTCTCTCTAGTTCCCAGCAGGTGCTGTCGTCCCGCTGCTGGTAAACCTTGACACCATTGTCAGTATCCCTGAGATACTGGCGCGTGTCTCCCTTCTCTCTCTCTCCCAGGGTGGAGAGGTCGGGGGTTCTCTCAGCCTTTCATCTTAAATGTACGACCCTGGGCTCTTACAGTGTGGCAGAACTCTACAAATTCTTTAGTTTCGTAGCGTGCATCTTTAATGAGGCGGTGAGTGGGTTCCACGCATTATCTGTTCCATCACTGGCTCCATACAGATGGTGCATGGTGCTCCGAGAGCCACGTTATATATGGGTCGACCATTCCCTAGTGAAGCAGGCTAACCATAGCCCGTGCTTCTTGCCCCGCTCCTGTGCCAGGTAAGTTACGGGCTCACCATAGCCCGTGCTACTTGGAACATGTCCCGAGTAGCTGAATCTATAACACAACAACAACCCTAGTGAAGACCAGTAGGTTCGCCAGCTTAGCGAATGCTGGCGGTGTTATGCCGTTGAACTATTCTTTCCAGGTTCCGTGTTTACTCCTAATGACTGTAGGTCTGAAGGCTTTCCTGCTCTTCCCGGAGCATTCGGTATTCAGTATGGTCTTGTCTCCTCCTTTTACTCGGTCCTTAGAGTAGTGGAGGATAATATGGCGAGACCGCAAGGGTCCGGCCCTTGCGGTCCAGCGGTCCTCACCCACATGGCTGTCACTCCCCTCGTTAAGTGCTCAGTCACCCAAATCAATGCTCCCACGGTAGTCACTCCAGCCGGCCTCATAAGTGTGTGTGTGTGTGCGTGTGCACATACGTAGCCTACTCGCCTAGATGGGCTTGCAGTAGGGTAGTTTCTGTAATGAACTCTCCCTAATCTATTCCACTCCAACTAATATATATATATATATAATATATTATAATATATATATATATATATATATATATATATATACAACACACACACACACACACACCACACACACACACACACACACACACACACACACACACACACACACACACACACACACACACACACACACCACACGAGTCTTACAATGAGTAAGTTGTCTGGTGTCTTTGACTCGTCTCTGTGTCCAGATTCCATTCACCTGCTTCTCGTTTTGAGTCTTGTTTCCCCTTGTTTGTTTGGTAAATTCCCCCCATTAGAATTTTGTGTATCATTATCATGTTTGCCTTTTTCTTTTCGCTACCAATGGCATGAGGTACGTGGCTTTCAGACCTTCAAAGTTGAGTACCGTAGCTCAGTAACGAGTCTTGTTGCGTGTATTTCGCCTGGAGTGAGTCGCCTGTGGGTTCTGGTGTTGGGTGAGTATTTTGTACCAAGTTCTTGAAGGCAAAATACATGAAGGAAGCATCACATTCTGCTGATGTGTGCTTCGCTTAAATCTTAAGCTGATGTTGTTTCTGCCGCTGCTCCTCCTGCTTCGTTGGTCTCGCTAATGAAGGTCTTAGTAATGTTGGTCTTGCATCCTTCACCAGCGTCTTGCTGTTGCTGATGAAGGAAGACTGCGGCCGTGGCCGCCTGCAGCGTCGACACACCTCGCGGTAAAGCCGCCGCGAATTGGTTTTCTTTTGCTGAGATATGTGATTGTGTTGTGTTACAAGGCGAGGAGACGTTCACGTGTGGCTGGTGTTGGTTCACTGGTGGGAGCGTGTGTCCATGGAAGGAGAGGGGGTGTTGTAGTGTGTTTCCGGACGGGGATAGGTATTGGGGGAGGGGGGAGGAGTGAAGGGCCGCGGCTTTTGTTTTTGGCAGGTGGAAGCCGGACCAACTCGACCTTGTCGCGCCATCACATCACGCGTCTCCGCCACTTCCCGCCGGCGGGACTCTGACCGCCGCGGGCGACCTCCAGGTGCGTGCTCCTGCACACTCACCCCGTGATGTTTGTCACTCCTCACTCCCCTTACTATTTGTTGTATTGGTCGTATCATCGACCAGACTCCGGACTCCATCCGGTCTGGTGTCCGGACTCTGTTGTGGTGAACGTTATGGGTTCCATGCTCCCAGTAGAGACAAACTTCACCTGAAACCATTTACGCAGTTAACGGTTTCAGTTTAAGCAGTAGAATGATGAGAAAGTGCAGCCAACCATCCAT
>WNGS01008061.1:30216-41601 GCA_020271785.1 Procambarus virginalis
GGAAGCTGATGTGAACACCATGTAGTCCGTGGGACTTTTGAATGGGATGTGAAAAATACAAATACCCATACCGGAGGTGCGTTGCGCAAACCAGACGTAAGCCTGCAGGCGTGTTGCGCAGTTTAAGGGTTAAGGTCCCTCATTTATCACAGTACTCTGAAGTACCTGGAATTATATCACATGTTAAACATGCATAGTTATTTTCTGATGCCCAGATCGAAAACTTACTTATAATACACAACTTGAAGTTTTCAATGTCTTCAGCCCGCAGGTAATTTTCATTACTGATTTTTGTGTCACCTGCAAAGGGTGATACGAAAGCTGTGACTTGTATTTTTGTCTATATCTGATATGAGAATAAGACAAAGCAGCGTGCATAGGACTGTACCCTGAGATACAGAGCTTTTAATTGCGCTCGAACTAGATTTTGTATGGTTGACCGTTACTCGCTGAGTCCTGTTTACATAAACAAACTGAGTATCCGGCATCTACTTTATACAGTTATTCCCATTGACTTCATTTTTGTGTGCTATCACGCCATCGTCACATTTATACAGAAAGCCTTTGCGAAGTCCGTGTATATCACATCACACATATCGTTTTTCTTCTAATGCCTCATGTGTCTTTGTTGTATATCAAGTAGCTGTTGAGAGGCACGATCTTCCTGCTCGAAATCCATGTTGGCCTGGGTTGTGAAGGTCATTGGTCTCCATGAATTTGGTGACCTGACTCCTAATCACTCTCTCAAATACTTTTATTATGTGCGATGTTAGTGCAACTGGTCTATAATTCTTTGCCAATGCTTTGATCCACCATCCCTTGTGTCGAGGGGTTATGTCTGCTACTTTAAGTGCATCTGGTATCTCCCCCATAGTCCAAGCATCTTCCTCACACTATACTGAGTGCCTTGTGCTACCGGCATAGTTGCATTTCTTATAATATTGAATTCCAGGAATCTGGACCTGGGGGCTGAGTGCATGGGCATGTTTCAAATTCTCTTTTAAAGATCTGCGCTCTGTTGATATCAGTTATATTCATCAAGGGGATTTTGGTATATCCGCATAAAGAAATTGTCGGAATCTTCCACTTTCATTGCGTTATTTGGAGTGCTAAACATGTCTTCATACTGCTATTTTTAGGATTTCACTAATTTCTATTGTCATCCTCCCAGTGTATGAATCCTTCACTTGTACGAATAGGTCCTAATACTGGCAGCTGGTTTTTGCTTTTATTTCGCATATGTGAAGAAGTATTTTGGATTTTTCTTTATATTCTGAATTGCTTTCTGTTCTAACTGCCTTCTTCAATTTGATATGAGTGTTTCAATTTCCGCTCGATTTCTTCAATCTCCCTATTTAAATTATTCCTTCTTTGATGGGAATTCACTGTTTTGCATAAGCATTTCGTTAGTTTTTTCCTTCGTTTATGTATCGTCCTGCGTTCCTCTTTTTACGTTGATTCTCTTTCTGGCTTGTCCCTCAAGGGAACATTTCAGACAGACTTGAAACACTTCCGAAGTCAGTTTTTCTATTCCTTCTGTAGGACTTGTATTACTTAGAACAGTTTCTCATAGAATGTTTGTAAGTTCCCTGTTTATTATCTCCCAGTCTATCCTTTTATTATTATTAAAATTGAATTTACTGAATAGCCCCTCTCGCTTTATCAACGTTCTAGGTCTATTCTGAGTATTGATGGTCGTTTGCACTTCAATGGGCTTGTGATCTGAGTATGTGGTATCTCATATCGTAATGTCTCTGATAATGTCTTCATTGTTCGTAAAGACCAGATCTTTAGGGTACGGTCACAGGGTACCTCAGGTCACAGGGTACCTCAGAACACAGGCAGTTTTTAACCTCCAATCTGTCACCTTACTGTGATGTTTACTGTCCAGGAAAACACCCTTTGGATCCCCTCCAAAACTGGAAGATTAATGTGACTGGAATGCGTGCTATGTAACAGTGGGTCTTGAAAACCCTCGAAGGTATTGTAAATGTCTGTGGAAGAGATGCTGTGCGCGCCACCATCTGTCGCCATGGTCGGCCGGCAAGTTCATGAGATTTTCATAAGCCATTGCTCCCTTCATCTCTCTGAGGCAACACATCCTCCGAATAGACAGTATTGTAACCCCGCGATTATCCGGGATTCGAACAACCGGAAAATGCCCTTACACGGCTAAAATCGTGAACGGATAAAGTTATCTCAATATCCGGCGAAAATGTCCATGGGAGCTCAGGGCTCTTGTAAACAGACACCATCTTTAACCCTCAAACCGCTAGGGGCCCAAATGGAATTCACACCCACAGGCGCAACAAAAAAAAAAATCCAAAAATTCTTTCGTCTTATAGAATTGTTTATTTTTGTTCCCTGATCACGGAAAAAATAACAAAAAAATCGTAGGTAGCATATTTTAGCCGCAGTAGGGTAGGGAAGTGTGGCAAAAAAGGGGCGTTGGCAGAGCCTTCGCCAGACGAGGTCTACTCCGCCCGAGCTGTCAGACGGCAGTTGCCACAAATATATTATTTCCTAATTATTTCAATGTCTCTGATTGATTTTTCTTAGTTTTTTGCAGTAATATTATTCCATACAGTGAATTGTGGTATATTTATATTATAAAATGTGTGAACCATCGCTGTACTCAAAATTATGGTGTGCATATAAGTGATTCAATTATTATGTTCATAAAACAATAAACAAATAGTTTTGCTGTTGTTACACTATATACACAGGTTATATATAAGTATCTGCATGTTTTGTTCACCATAACGAACTACTAAGTTGGTCTTGTGAGTCAAAAAGCAACGAGGAGTGGCCGCCACACACCAGCGAGCCACTCACTGCCACGCCCTCCCTCAACACCACCTCACTCACCCTCATTTACCTCCCACAATACTGTTTTTGCATTTATTCACTATACACAGACGTTATATATACGTATTTACATGTTTTGTTCACCATAACTGTACATCTAAGCTTGTATGGTGAGTAAAGCCACAAAGACGTAGCTACTCCACAGTCAGCTGATCGGCGGCCACCCTCAAGGCCACACGCACTAATATTTCTCCTCCAACAATATTGGTTGTGGTGTTATTATGCTATATACACACATTATATATAAGTATCTACCTGTTTTATTCACCATACTTGTACAAATAAGCTGGTATGGTGCCCAAAGACCCTTTGTGGTCACAGGTAAACAACACGATAATTCCTGCAGACGACGCTCCTCTCACCAAAATGGCGGCTCCCAACCTACTCCTCTCGCTGTTATCTCACACTATACACACGTTATATGTAAGTATCTACATTTGTGTTCACCATAGCGAACCACTAAGCTGGTATGGTGAGTGCAGTCAATAAATGGTGGCCACACACAGTCAGAAGACAACGCCACAATCCTCCCTCCACAGCCGTACTCCTCCCTCCATCGAGCACAGCGCTAAATATCTCCACAATCAAGCTGTTATCAGAATCCTGGTCAGTTTTATCAAATTCAGGGGGCTTCAGTAATACTATCACTGCTAAATAATAGCAGTATCACTTATATTTTGGCATTTGTAGGCGATGCTGTGGTCACAAGCTGAACAGCGGTGCTGTGAGCTCGTGCTGCGTGCGCCAGCCTTGGTGGCTGGCGCAATACTGACGTTCTCACTCTCAAGAATGTTGGGCTGGATTTTTTTTCTAGGTGGGATCTGGCAACTATCAGTCATGGCTGTACTATAGCTGCCCCTATCCCAGGCGGGGTGTTTAAATTATAGCGCTAGACACGAAATCATATATAAATGATGTGCGCGATTTCGGTTTTGTCATTTATATCATTTATATATGATATGCGCGGTTTAACCCTTAAAGTGCGCATCACTTCATATGAAGTGCTAGGCGTTTTACCAGTCGACTGCTCTTCACTTCATATGAAGTGTTGGAGCACTACGCAAGATTTAAACGGCCCGCGGATACACGGGGTTCACCACACCTTCATCAGGGCTCTTGTAAACAGACGCCATTTTAAAAAAAATCGTGGGCCAAACTCCCGGGTGTTAGGGGCCTCAGTATCGCGTAAGCTACCAAGCCTGACGCACGCAGCATGAGCTCACAGCACTGCTGTTCAGCTTGTGACCACAGCATCGCCTAAAAATGCCATAATATACTTGTTCATGCTATTATGTAGCGATATTATTACAGAAGACCCCTGACTGTGATAAAAGTGACCAGGGTTCTGATAATAGCAGGATTGCGATGATATTTAGCGCTGTGCGCCATGGAGGGAGGAGTAATGCTGTGGGAGGGAGGGTGGTGGCGATGTTTTCTGACTGTGTGTGGCCACCTTTTATTGACTGCACTCAGCATACCAGCTTAGTGGTTCGCTATAGTGAACACAAATGTAGATACTTATATATAACGTGTGTATAGAGGGTATAAACAGCAAGAGAAGGTTTGGAGCCGCCATTTTGGTGAGGGCGGTGGCGTCGTCTGCACGACGCCACCGTGCAGACGACGGTGTTGTTTACTGGTTACCACGATAGTCTTTGGGCACCATACCAGTTTATTTGTACAAGTATGGTGAATAAAACAGGTAGATATTTATTTATAATGTGTGTATATAGTGTAATAACACCACACAGTTTTGTTGGAGGAGAAATATTAGTGTATCTGGCCTTGAGGGAGGCAGCCATCAGCTGACTGTGTTAGGTCCTATGTCTTTGTGACTTTACTCACCATACAAGCTTAGATGTACAGTTATGGTGAACAAAACATGTAGATACTTATATATACCGTCTGTATATAGTGAATTATAGCAAAAACAGTATTGTGGGAGGAGAATGTGGGCGAGTCAGATGACTGGAGGGAGGGCGGGAGTGGCTGGCTGGTACACGGCGGTCACTCCTCGTTACTTTTTGACTCATAATAGCTACTTAGTGGTTCGTTATAGTGAACAAAACATGCAGATACTTATATATAACCTGTGCTTATAGTGTAATAACCGACAAAGTATTTGTTCACTGATTGATGAACATGACTGAATCAACAATATGTACACCATATTTTTGAGTACAGCAATGATTCACTCATTTTATTATATAAATATATCAAACTACACACTATTGAATAATATTACAGCAAAAAAACTATGAAACATCAATCAGAGACATTGAAATAATTAGGTAATTATCTCTTTGTTGCAACTCTGGCCTGACAGCTGGCGAGCAACAGACCGCCTGGGACGCATGCTGAGTCAGCGCCTATAATTTGCCAGACTTCCCTGCCCTATAGCGGGCAATATATGGCACTTACGATTTTTTTATTATTTTTGCCGTGATCAGTGAATACAAATTAACAGGTTAGGACGAAAAAATATTTTTTTTTTTCAAAATGACATGCGCCTGTGCGGATAGCAGGATATTAGACCCCGAGCATGTTAAGGGTTAAAAAAAAATCGTGATCCACATTCCTGGGTGTGGGAGCCTCAGTAGTGATTGAGCAACCAAGGCTGGCGCTCGCAGCATGAGCGCACAGCACTGCTGTTCAGCGTGTGACCACAGCATCGCCTAATAATGTCAAAATATATAAATAACTTGTATTATGTAGCCATGATAGTATTATAGAAGAGCCTGAGTGTGATAATGACTGGGTACAATGTTCAAATATTTGTGATTCAATGCTGTTCACGATGTTCACAGCACTAGCCACAGCACCTCAGCATTATTTCGTCCATCTAGGAATCTTCAAATGACTTCTTAGGTTCCTTTTCAAAATAAACGTGTGATCAATTATTCATTTACAGGAATTAGTGACCAGAATTGTGATAATAGCAGGATTGTGGTTATAATTAGCATTGTGCGTAGTATTGTGGAAGGAGGAATTTTGGTGAGGGAGGGAGGGCGAGAATTGAGGTAGCCTCATTGTGTGTGTGTGGCAGCCACTCTTGTTTTGCTCACCATACTAGCTTAGTGGTTCGCTATGAGCAACACATATGTACATGGGTATATACAGTGTGTGTATAGAGTGTGCGAACAGCAACAGGAGAATGTTGAGAGGAGCTATTTTGGTGAGGGAGGTTACGTTGTAATCGTAGCGTCGTCTGCTGTCTGCTGTGTGATTTTTCATAACAGCAATAGGAGTATGTTGATAGGATCTAAGAACATAAGAACAAAGGTAACTGCAGAAGGCCTATTGGCACATACGAGGCAGCTCCTATTTATAACCACCCAATCCCACTCGTATACATGTCCAACCCACGCTTGCAACAATCAAGGGACCCCACCTCCACCACGTTACATGGCAATTGGTTCCACAAATCAACAACCCTGTTACTGAACCAGTATTTACCCAAGTCTTTCCTAAATCGAAACTTATCCAATTGATACCCATTGTTTCGTGTTCTGTCTGGTCCATACGAGGCAGCTGCTATTGGCCCATACGAGGCAGCTGCTATCGGCCCATACGAGGCAGCTGCTATCGGCCCATACGAGGCAGCTGCTATCGGCCCATACGAGGCAGCTGCTATTGGCCCATACGAGGCAGCTGCTATTGGCCCATACGAGGCAGCTGCTATTGGCCCATACGAGGCAGCGGCTATTGGCCCATACGAGGCAGCTGCTATTGGCTCATACAAGGCAGCTGCTATTGGCCCATACGAGGCAGCTGTGTTGGCCCATACGAGGCAGCTGCTGTTGGCCCATACGAGGCAGCTGCTGTTGGCCCATACGAGGCAGCTGCTATTGGCCCATACGAGGCAGCTGCTATTGGCCCATACGAGGCAGCTGCTGTTGGCCCATACGAGGCAGCTGCTGTTGGCCATATGAGGCAGCTGCTGTTACATGGTTGATACCTGGTTGATGGGGTTCTGAGTTCTTCTACTCCCCAAGCCCGGCCGAGGCCAGGCTGACTTGTGAGAGTTTGGTCCACTAGGCTGTTGCTTGGAGCGGCCCGCAGGCCCACATACCCACCACAGCCCGGCTGGTCCGGAACTCCTTGGAGGAATAAATCTAGTCCTCTTGAAGATGTCCACGGTTGTTCCGGCAATATTTCTCGTATGACTCGTATGTTGGCCCATACGAGTCAGCTGCTGTTGACCCATACGAGGCAGCTGCTATTGGCCCATACGAGGCAGCTGCTATTGGCCATACGAGGCAGCTGCTATTGGCCCATACAAGGCAGCTGCTATTGGCCCATACGAGCTATTTTGATGAGGGAGGTGACGTAATCGTAGTGTCGTCTGCTGTCTGCTGTGTGATTTCTCATGCAGTGTATGGTGGCTTGTACTATTTGGACACAATACCGGCTTACTTGCATAGTTCTGGTAAATAAAACATGTAGATAGGTATATATAGCATGTGTAAATATGTTCTACTATGGCGAGTAAGACGTTGGAGTGAGGGAGACTGACTGGGTGTGACTGCTCTCACTCGAGGTGTTCTGAATGTGTTGATGGTGAATGTATACAGTGTGTGACAGTGTATAGTGTGTAAATAGATTGTATATATACATAAATTAGCATGATACATAGTAAAATGTGTACACAAGTGTCATGCACGTAACACAATGTCTTCGGACAGTACGGATGTTTTACTGCCATAATATAGTGTACGTGTTCATTATACATAGGATTAGCACATAAAAGCAAATAAAATGTATTTGGAACTGTGCGAAAAAATGAACGAAAATATATTCGCGACAACTCGCGCGCCCCACCCCGAGCGCCCCACCCACCCTGGGAGCTTACGGCACGGGCGCATGGGGAATGATGACGTCACGCCCCAACTTACGGACCCCATAGCAGCCAAAGTAAGTACAATTTCGATTTTTTTCTATATACCCATACTGAGGGAAGGGTTTCTGACACTCTAAAAAGAAAAAAGAATTTTTTCCAGAGAATTTATTTCCTGCGCACTGCAGGGGTGTCATATTTGGAGGCAACGCAGTTAAGGAGTTAAACATAATACAGGGTACAAAACACAATCAAATGTGCCCATAGTAGGAAAACAGCATGTAAAGGATTGGGAATAATGATGTCTGACGACCTAACGTTTAGGGAGCATAACCAAGCAAATATTGCATCAGCCAGAAAAATGATAGGATGGATTACGAGAACTTTCAAATCCAGAGATCCCATCAAAATGGTTGTACTCTTCAAGTCACTTGTGTTGTCCCGTCTTGAGTACTGCTCAGTACTCACTTCCTCCTTCAGAGCAGGAGAGATTGCTGAAATAGAGGAATACAGAGAACATATATGGCACGCATAGACTCGATAAAGCACCTAAATTATTGGGTTCGTCTCAAAGCCCTCCAAATGTACTCACTAGAAAGAAGACGAGAGAGATATCAAATAATATACACCTGGAAGATACTGGAGGGCCAAGTACCAAATCTACACAGTAAAATAACAACGTACTGGAGTGAAGGATATGGAAGAAAATGCAGAATAGAACCAGTGAAGAGCAGGGGTGCCATAGGCACAATCAGAGAACACTGTATAAACATCAGAGATCCACGGTTCTTCAACACCCTCCCAGCGAGCATAAGAAATATTGCCGGAACAACCGTGGACATCTTCAAGAGGAAACTAGATTTATTCCTCCAAGGAGTGCCGGACCAACCGGGCTGTGGTGGGTATGTGGGCCTGCGGGCCGCTCCAAGCAACAGCCTAGTGGACCAAACTCTCTCAAGTCAAGCCTGGCCTCGGGCCAGGCTTGGGGAGTAGAAGAACTCCCAAAACCCCATCATCAGGACCCTCCACGGCCTCAGTTTCGATGCCCTCCGTTCTTTCAAGGTAGGACGAGTTCTCCTGGTTTACAAACATTCATCATTGCCTTTGATGCCACTACGCCCATTGATTGGAGTGTATTTGGAAATAGCAGGACACAAAGTCTCCTATTTCATGCCATTCCCAAGTTCTTTAACCCTTAAATGGTGCATAGCTATATACCATTTGACACCCACAGGCGCATACCAAAAAAAAAAATATATATATTTATTTTTTCTTCCTAATCTGTTAATTTGTGTTCACTAATCACGGGAAAAATAATAAAAAAATCGTAAGTAGCATATATTGCCCACTATAGGGCGGGAAAGTCTGGAAAAAACAGGCGCTGACTTAGCATGCGTCCCAGGCGGTCTGTTGATCGCCAGCTGTCAGGCCAGAGTTGCCACAAAGAGATAATTACCTAATTATTTCAATGTCTCTGATTGATTTTTCGTAGTTTTTTTGCTGTAATATTATTCAATAGTGTGTAGTGTGATATATTTATATAATAAAATGAGTGAATCATTGCTGTACTCAAAAATATGGTGTACATATTGTTGATTCAATTATGTTCATCAAACAGTGAACAAATACTTTGTCGGTTATTAAACTATATACACAGGTTATATATAAGTATCTGCATGTTTTGTTCACCATAACGAACCACTAAGTTGCTATTATGAGCCAAAAGTAACGAGGAGTGACCGCCGTATACCAGCCAGCCACTCATGCCCTCCCTCAAGTCACCTGACTCAACCACATTCTCCTCGTACAATACTGTTTTTGCTTTTATTCACGCTATATATATAGTATCTACATTCGTGTTCACCATAACGAACCACTAAGTTGGTATGCTGAGTGGCAGTGGCATGTTTTTGCTTTTATATACAGACGTTATATATAAGTATTTACATGTTTTGTTCACCATAACTGTACATCTAAGCTTGTATGGTGAGTAAAGACACAAAGACGTAGGACCTCACACAGTCAGCTGATGGCTGCCGCCCTCAAGGCCAGACACACTAATATTTCTCCTCCAACAATACTGCTTGTGGTGTTATTGCGCTATATACACACATTATATATAAATATCTACCTGTTTATTCACCATACTTTTACAAGTAAACTGGTATGGTGCCCAAAGACCATCGTGGTCATCAGTAAACAACATGGTAAGTCCTGCAGATGACGCTCCTCCCTCACCAAAATGGCGGCTCCCAACCTACCCCTCTTGCTGTTTATACCCTCTATACACACGTTATATATAAGTATCTACATTTGTGTTCACCATAGCGAACCACTAAGCTGGTATGGTAAGTGCATTCATTAAAAGGTGACCACACACAGTCAGAAGATGATGCCACCACCCTCCCTCCCACAGCATTACTCCTCCCTCCTTGGAGCACAGCGGTAAATATCACCACAATCCTGCTATTATCAGAACCCTGGTCAGTTTTATCACAGTTAGGGGTCTTCTGTAATAATATCATTGCTACATAATAGCATGAACAAGTATATTATGGCATTTTTAGGCGATGCTGTGGTCACAAGCTGAACAGCAGTGCTGTGAGCTCATGCTGCATGCATCTGGCTTGGTAGCTTACTCAATACTGAGGCCCTAACACTCGGGAGTTTGGCCACGATTTTTTTTAAAATGGCGTCTGTTTACAAGAGCCCTGATGAAGGTGTGGTGAACCCGTGTATCCGCGGGCCGTTTAAATCTTGAGTAGTACTCCAAAGCATCACATGATGCGATGCGCAATTTACTGCAAGTCAGTCAAAGCATCATTTGATGCGATGCACAATTGAAGGGTTAAGATCAAAGTGCTTGATATCAGACGAATAAACGCAGGAACTTGATTGCAGTGGATCACTGCACTCAAGATCATTCCGAGGATCTGCTGCTTTCAGACTTTACTGAAATATGTGGTTACAAAGTCCATTGTTATAAACCTCTAGGTAACCGTTTGGCAAGATATGTGGTTCTACATGTTGCATGTTGTTGACATTAGTGCGAACTACATCAAGGCGCAACTTCTGGCTGCTGACATTCTGTTTTTTGGTGTTAGGAGAGAAAGGAGTAGGACTAATGGTGAACTGTGTGATACCAGCACTGCCCTACTTACTTTACTCAAATTCTTTTCCCTGATCAGTTTTGGATTAACCACTGTGCTGCGCCAACAGAAAACTTGGTCGGTTGGAAACTGCACCAACCGAGAATACACCTTATGAATATTTGGTACCCATTCAAAATGTGTGCGCGATAGGTTGTGTATGAGATGAACTCTTAGGACCTCCAGTGAAAGGCAGCCATCTTGGGCAAATTTCTCAGAATGCCCGATGGGTTGCTGGCTGGGTTATTACAGAGTGAGCAACCATGGGTGGCGCATGCCTCTGGCTCCCAAACACCCGTCCGACGCGGTGTTGAAATCGCACGCTGTCTATGATATTCAGACCTTATTGTTTGAAGAACATAAGGGTCATGACATTGGTGAAGCTAGGTGCAATAAGGACCTAACACAAAGGTCAGATGCAAATGATACAGCACCTATGAGGATGATACATATCAGTTGTAGCTCTGAGCGCCACCCTTGACCACCTATGCCATCTCCAATTTATATAGATGATACATAGATGAATCTTTT
>WNGS01008062.1:0-13498 GCA_020271785.1 Procambarus virginalis
AGTGTATCAGTAGGTCACTGGAAACGGGAGACCTACCAGAAATATGGAAACTGCTAATGTAGTACCAATATACAAAAAGGGTGACAGACAAGAGGCACTGAACTACATGCCAGTGTCCTAAACTTGTATACCATGCAAGTGATGGAGAAAATTGTGAGAAAAAAACCTAGTAACACATCTGGAGAGAAGAGACTTCGTGATAACCCATCAACGTGGGTTCAGGGAGGGTAAATCTGCCTTACAGGCTTGATAGAATTCTACGATCAGGTGACAAAGATTAAGCAAGAAAGAGAAGGATGGGCGGACTGCATTTTTTGGACTGTTGGAAAGCCTGGACACAGTACTCCATAAAAGGTTGATGCATAAGCTGGAGAAACAGGCAGGAGTAACTGGTAGGGTGCTCCAGTGGATAAGGGAGTACCTAAGCAATAGGAAGCAGAGAGTTACAGTGAGGGGTAAGACCTCAGAATGGCGTGAAGACACCAGTGGAGTCCCACAGGGCTCTGAACTAGGACCTATCCTGTTTCTGATATACGTAAATGATCTCCCAGAGGGCATATACTCATTCCTCTCAATGTTTGCTGACGACGCCAAAATTATGAGAAGGATTAAGACAGAGGATGACAGCATGAGGTTTCAAGAAGACCTGGACAAGCTGCAGGAATGGTCGAACAAATGGCTGTTAGAGTTTAACCCAAGCAAATGTAATGTAATGGAGATAGGGGTAGGAAGCAGGAGACCAGATACAAGGTATCATTTGGGAGATGAAATACTTCAAGAATCAGAGAGAGAGAAAGACCTGGGGGTTGATATCACGCCAGAGCTCTCCCCCTGAAGCTCATATCAAGAGGATAACATCAGCAGCATATGCCACGTTGGCTAACATTAGAATGGCCTTTAGAAAATTGTGTAAGGAATCTTTCAGAACATTATATACCACATATGTCATACCAATCCTGGAGTATGCGGCTGCAGCATGGAGTCCATATCTAGTCAAGCATAAGACTAAACTGGAAAAGGTTCAAAGGTTTGCCACCAGCCTAGTACCCGAGCTGAGAGGTATGAGCTACGAGGAGAGACTACGGGAATTAAACCTCACTTTGTTGGAAGACAGAAGAGTTAGGGGGGACATGATCACCACATTCAAGATTCTCAAGGGAATAAACAGGGTTGATAAAGACAGGCTGTTTAACACAAGGGGCACACACACTAGAGGGACACAGGTGGAAACTGAGTGCCCAAATGAGCCACAGAGATATTAGAAAGAACTTTTTTAGTGTCAGAGTGGTTGACAAATGGAATGCATTAGGAAGTGATGTGGTGGAGGCTGACTCCATACATAGTTTCAAGTGTAGATATGATAGAGCCCAATAGGCTCAGGAACCTGTACACCTGTTGATTGACGGTTGAGAGGCGGGACCAAAGAGCCAGAGCTCAAACTCCACAAGCACAACTAGGTGAGTACACACACACACATGCCCCAGCCTCCCGACACACACACACACGCCCCAGCCTCCTCACTCACTCACACACACACACCCCAGCCTGCTTCAGCATTATTAGCATATTTCAGAATTATTAGCATCGTTTTAGTATTATAAGGATTGTGTCAGCATTATTAGTATTGTTTCAGCATTGTTTAAGTATTGTTAGCATTCTTTCAGCATTATTTGGAGTGTCCATGTTTTAACAATGTTTCTGAATTAATAGCATTGTTTCAAAATCATTAGCATGGTTTCAGCATTATTAGCATTGTTTATAATTTATAGAATAATATTATATAATTTATGCAACTAATACAATTTCGAGCCCCACGGTCGTAAATATCAGACAGATCTTTTGGTCTTGATAGTGCAGGAGCGCCGTAAATTTACGTCCGATTAAATAATATTTGTATAAAATCCAATTCTTATCCGATCGACTTATGGATAGTATGAACATGTTTGCCAAGAAATTTCCGTTTTCTCTCATAGCCACATGGCCTATTTGAGAGACCGGCATTGTATTGTATCTTTGTGGAAAGATTATTGTATTGTTGACACGACGAGTGTAATCGACGTAAGTTTTTTATTTAGTACCGGTCTAACGACTCCTTATGTGACATTTTATTCATATGTTCTTCTAGAACATTCTATTGCGAACACATTGGTACAAAAATGAAATATGTACATCGAAAATTAAGGTCAGGACAGTGAAAAAAATATACAGTTTGAATACTGGTTTCAAGGATGTGCGGTAACTGGTAACTCTTCGCCTACTTCACTGTTGTGGGTTGGCCGCGATCATGATTCTACATTTATATTCACATGTCCGTGTAGGGAATTTTATTGCGATCTCAATGATACCAAATTTAACGCTGTAGGACAAGTGTGGAGTTGACAACCCTGAAAAGAATAGAAACATTTCGTCGCTGTTTGGAGATCACGGCTATTGATCGATGCAGTTCTTTATTTGGTGGTGATTTAACTTATGCTTTGGTGACGTTTTATACATATGTTCTTCTAGAACATTCTATTGCGAACACATTGGTTCAAACATGAAATATGTACATCGAAAATTAAGGTCAGGACAGTGAAAAGAGTATGCACTTTTCAGTGTTGCCCCTCGATCGCCCAAAACGCCGCGCGCACTTGGGGCAAGTTTTTTTTTGTTTGCGGAGAGCGCCAAAGTGATGTATAATACACTTAATGTCTAAAGCATTAATGTTTTGTTTTAGTATTATTTGCATTGTTTAGTATTATTAAAATTAGTTCAGTACAATTTGCATTATCCTTGTACTATTAAAAAAAATCCAAATTAGTAGCATTGCTTCAGAATTATTAGCATAGTTTCAGTATCATTATCATCGTTTAGGAATTATTTGCGGAGTTTCAATTTTATTAGCATCTATTAGTAATATAGATATTTATCATCATTTAAGCACTGTTTAACTATTAGTAGCATTGTTCCAGAATTATACACATTGTTTCAGCATTATTCGGATAGTTTCAGCATTATTCGCTTTGTTTTAACATTATTATTTATATAATTTTAAGCACTATTACCATTGTTTAATGTCATTCTCCTGAACTCTATGAGACTCGAACCACGGACCTTATAGAGACAGAATCTCTATCCACTCAGTTATGATAAATAATTTTTGGAAATAATTTTTTTAGTATTACTTTAATAGCTTCAGTATTTTTCACATTCCTTCAGAATTAACAGCATTGTTTCAGTAACATTAGCATTTTGTCAGATCTATTAGCAACACTTCATTTGCACAAAGAAATCCCATTAATGTCCTGTATTAATGAGGAAATCAGTAGGAAGAAGGAGGATTCGAACCTGCACTCTGGGTACTCTCATGTAAACGCTCCAAACCATTATACCACGACATGGTCAAAAGCAATGCATCTTGGGATTGAAGTGAATCTTCTAGAATCCTGAATTATGCAGTTGTGAAGAAGACATCCAGGAACAGAAGAAAGTCATCTGGTAATGTATGGTACTCTGAGCCTGTTGCAGACATGAGGAACAGAGTAGTAGTCAGTGGTAGTGGGTACTATACATTGCCTTAGGGAGTTGCTGGAGGTTGCATGTCAAGTTACTCAAGCTTGGTGTTAGGTCCGTGCTACGGCCACTGCAGGCCAGTAACCAGGTTTTTGCTGTTATAACCTCTTCTTCTATATCCAAGCCCAAGTCGGTGTTAAGTTTTCAAGAAATTGGCTGAGGCAAGTAGTAGTGCAAAGAATAAAGGAGGGGTGCAGGATAAACAACACACACAATTACACCTTCACCACAATATATATATATATATATATATATATATATATATATATATATATATATATATATATATATATATATATATATATATTAGAATAAGGTATTACTACACATATTTACAATAGTGTCTCTTTCACTCAGGACACAATACATCGGCAGTGTTCATCGAATCCCGGCGAATCCACTTTCCAGGTACTTGTCGTCCACACCTAACGGCAAACACCGGCAAGTTCACCTTCAACATGGGCCAGTCCACACACAACGTATCTGCACGATGTTCTAATCCCCCACCTCCGCTCTCTAGATACACACTGCCAGAGGGTCTCAGCCAGATGGTGACAGGGGGGCTCAAATAGTCCAATACAGGGGTAGCTAGCACCCTGGCAGAAGTCTCTAGTCGGTCACTAGCAGCACTTCTCAACAGACGCACCACTGTCGTCTCGTAACTCTTACTGACCAATCCCGGGTACGTCGGTCCATACAACCCTGCATACATCAGCAGCTAACACACTGCTCCAACCGACGGCGGCCACGTAATCCTCTCAGGATAAAGTCAAGAGTTCTTGGACTGCCCAATGGGAACTGCCCTCCTCAGCACAATCGCCTCCTTATGTCATCTCTGTGAACATAAAACGTCATTAGCTAGACAGGCAGTATACTAGCTGGTCCTAGGATAACACCCTTCCACCGGGGAATTGTCCTTGGAAATTCTAGCAACAACTTAGATGGTGTTGATCTCGATACGCCACCCACCAGAAGTCATCCTCATCGACCTCACTTTCTAATTGAGGCAGGAAACCGGAGCCTTTCACCTATACAACGCCAAAACTAACAGATGGCTGCGTAGCACCCACTACCTGGGAATTGGAGTGCAGACCCATAGAAGGCGCTGAAATCACCACTCGACGGTGTCGATACCGTAACAGTCCGGTACCAGTAGTCAGTTTGGTATTAGGCTTGGTACCAGTAGTCAGCTTGGAGAAAGACTAAAGGCAACCTAGCCACTTTATGCTGCTGCCATCACCCTACTCCTGGAGTCATAACTGTGTGAACGTGGAATCGTTGTGTCGAATTCGGCCAAAATCCCACAAAATACACCCCTCCCCTTGATTCCAGTTAAAGTTCTCAAGATTCTTTCTCGTGCTTTAAATCATCGAGTGCTCTCCTACAGAATCCTACCCGTTATTTATCGACGTGAAGTGGAAACGTGAGAAACTTTGGAAGTGGAATGATTGCAAAAGAGGCACTGGAACCATGTGATTTAAGTGTAGCAGAAGTCATGAACTACAATCTCTATATAAAAGTGGAATCAATGTAAAGTGGAAGTCGTATCAGTGACAGACTCATGATATATATATTATCATGTATGTTCGTGTGCAGAGATAGACTAGACTTGTGGGAAATAAGTATAGTAAAAGGAACTTATTATGTGAGTACGTGTAAGTGCTGGTGACATGTCTGGAAGTGAATCATCATGCCGCCTTGATCACCCAATCACCCTTTGATTGTGCCATATAATCATACTCGCCTGCATCAGTATCTATGAGTGTTGTTTGGCACACCAGAGTAGCCTGAAGGTGGACGCCACTTGCGGCCTATGGGAGGTGAAGTTAATGCCGCCTTGGGAAGAACGCCATTCACTCGATTGTTGCTGCGTCAGCGATTTTCCGATGACTGTCGCCACGACAGTTAACCAAGAGTGAAATAATTTATTTTTATGTGAGTGTGCTCGGCCAATTACGTAAATGTTATATTTTAATTTCGTTCTTGTTATCCAGTGATTGCCTCCCACGAGTCGATCGCCGGGCTTAGCAGGACTATTTTGGCACCTGCCACAGGTGTGGAGTCGAAGCAGTAAGGCCTTGCCTTCAGTGTTGCCTTATTATGATGACACCTCGTGTGGTGACATCACGACACGTGTGATAAGTGTCTGGATTGTAGTCATCCCACATTTAGGGTTGTAGTGACCGAAATTTTCAGTGTTTCATTATTCATATAATTATTTCAGTAATTAACATGTGAACAATGTCTGCGTGGCTCGTTGTACTAAGTTTTTATATATCTGCATCAGTGGAGACCAAAATATTTTATTATACTCTGTTCGTAATCAAGTGACCACCAGTGATATGACATTGATTTCTTGTGTGATGACGTCACTGTGTTACAATGATATTATGTTTCAGCGCCATAAAGCTCATTGTTGTGAGTGCCATAAAGCTCTTTGTTGTGAGTGTGAGAGTTTTGTAGCTGTGCTGACTTACGTCAGTACATTGGAATAAATACAATTGGTATAGGGAATTGAGCTCGGAAAATTTCTAAGAATTTTCTTTATTCTTTAACCATTATTCCTGTCGTGATATTCAACTAGGTCGCCTGAGGAAGGACTTGCTTAGCTAACACACCAGTGTAGTAAACAGCTCATTCCTCACTTTGGGACCCTGTACGAACAATTGACTAGGCGCGAGCAAACGCCGAGACCCCAATGAAATTGAAATCCCCTCCACTTTGGTCGTTGACCTTCGCTAATCGCCGAAGCGAATCTAACGAGTAGGTCCTGGGCTCTCATAACAATAATTTATTGTTGTGTAGTGCCGTATATTTGATCCAAAGCTCAGAAATAAGTCTCCAATAGTCGAGTGTGAAGAACATTTGCATAACAATAATAATGTGTGGGGGTGTAACGAAAAGACAGTGTTAACATAACAACTTAGTTTATTCAATAAAGTACTAACTACTACAACAACCAAAAAGAAATGTCAATGACGTTACTCTAAACCCGCCAAACACACACCGAAACTACGACGTTGGTACAACGTTCGAACAAGTTTTAACACCTCCTAACCAATTATAACAACCAATATAGCAAATTTTAACAACGTTCTAATACGTCATAAACACGTTAAGCCAAGATGTAACAACTTTATTACAGGTTGTAACAAGCGGAAAATGGAGACAGTTTCAGTTTGTGTTTCCAGGGAATCCTTCCTGTGACACTATCAATGACAGCTAGACACCAGCCCCTCGGACTGCATAATGAACTAACTCGAACATAAGCGTGCCCACAGAGGAATCAAACAAGCAAGCAAGAACTAACAGATCTATAATCACAATTACAACAAATGACACAGTGAGTTCTGAAACACGTCTCCAGTAACCTCCTAACTGTTCTACGCCTCAGTGCAGTCTACACCTGCAATAGCGGTTGCAATGCAATCAAATCAGTAGCCTTTCAATGACATCAATAACTAATGGGTTCACTGGCAACTCCAGCACCCTTCCACAAATTAATCTTTACGTTAACACTTCGTCCCACAGACGATCAACAATCAATACAATTGATTTACGTTAATAACACTAACATTTACGTTAATTCAATAACCTTCTCTTACAACTGTCACTAGTAACGCGGAAATTACACAACACTCTACCCGTCGAGCATTCAGTGAGAAAATCCCATTAATCCCTGTACTACAAGACAGCTGATTAATCTCTTTACTAGTTACGTTAATTTACGTTAATCGGTTACTAATCACTCAGCGATGGTAAACTCTGATTTACAATGTCCAAAGTGCTAAGAGAACGGTAATCACTCGTGATTACCTTTAGAGTAATTAATTACTATCCTCAAGATCAATAATTAAACAGTTAAATACGCAACCTTTCACACTGGCTCAGCAATTTACATTAAGGTATGAATTCCGTCTGAGCCTTCCATACACAAAACCAATTCAGGTGGCTAATAACAGTAATTAGGCACCACGTTTACGTTATTCTAAAATGACGTTACTCTTCCCACGAGTCAATCAAGTGCCGGTACTTCCGGACATAAATAACGACGTTACGTTAATGGAACAATGTAGCCTTCGTGTGAGTCGATCAACAAGGATCGAGATTAATTACTTTGACTTCCTGAAACACGTCAATTACCCGGCCCACTGACCGTTAATTACGACAGACAATACTCTAATTCTTATCTGGCTGGTGGCTAGGCTCCTTGAGACTACCGTAGCTGCTTGCAGGAAAGTAAATTAACCCAAACGTATTCTACGTTACTCATATTGTAAAAGAACAAATTCTCTTAAGCAATGGGCGTTCCCTCGGTTACGTTATATTAATTGCTTCGCAATCACCTCACTGAATACTGGACTTCGATGTCCTACCAGATAAACAGGAGAATATATGTATATCCAAGTACTCGTCTACAGCCGAGTTCACCCACGACAATGTCAATCACACTATCAAATCACAGTGATTTACGTTACAATCCGGTTGCAATGACAATACTGCAGAACCTAGTAAAATAACATACAGGACATGAACCCTCTAGAACACTGCCCCCACAATGGCTTTACTGAACTGCAGTCACCCACGGTGATTGCTCAACTCTAGCAACAATCACTAACAATGCCAACCCCTTTGCAACAACACACACTGCAAGTACTCTAATTTCCAAACATTAGAATACTGCTCAACACTTACTTACTTACTGTTGCAAATGACCCCAGTGCTCTCAATAACCCCTAGAACATAGGTCCCAAACTTGCAATAATCACATAGTAAATAACACAATAACACTGGGCACCGTGACACTACGATTATATATATATATATACAATTACTACTGACACATGTAGCCTACAGCTATCAAACGTTATTGGGAACACTAAGGAGATCTCGCACTCCTAAATCACATGGGTGAGTGATTTATCGATCACGCATGCCGAATAAACACTCCCGAGTTTTACGTTACTCGACAGAGCGAGGGCTGTCACTCCCGACAGCCTCGTCACTCACCAAATTCTACCAAAATTACGTTAATACTGCAACCACAATATATATATATATATATATATATATATATATATATATATATATATATATATATATATATATATATATATATATATATATATATATATATATATATATATATATATATATATATATATATATCACACACTTGTCCCGGTCCTGGGATCAATACAAGAAATTAAACCACACTGTGGCACACTCCACAATAATCCTTGCCAGGAATCACTGACGTTACCACATACCTGAGCGCTCAGTGTTGAAATTCCACACCTGCAAGACTACACATGAAATGATATCACTCCGTCCCACGGACGATCAAGAATGAATAATTACCACAATGGAATAATATAATATTACATGGACATCCTCTCAGTCCTTGGCTAATCTATGTATATACTCTGTTCCCGTGTGTACCCACACACACACACACACTGTACGTCTGTGCTCACAAGACGTACGTCCCTCAGGACTGACACGATGACAAGGGTGATTATCTCCTCGTCCACACTTCACTTCACCTACAGGTGCTGCGTGACAATGCGACGGAACACTTGACCTCGAATTCAAGCTTTAGAGACTACTAATCACCAGAAATACACACATAGGTACTTACATTCATACTGCCGGCTTACACACACCATTCCCATACATCAGGCACCCCGCTATGGGTGGCTGGCTCAGTGGTGGTAGGCTGGCTGGTTGGTACCTCCGCGGTATCGTTCGTACAATGGCGCGCACCGAACCCTCCCACAACACGGCTTGTTTCGTACCCTCGACCCGCCGGTAAGTGAAGCGTTCGTACACAGGTGACGCGCACAATGATTTCGTCTTAAACAAACATGGGAAATCTGCCTTAAAGCACTAACACTTATTTCCCCGTTCCCATCGACTGCTACAGAGCACTAGCAAGTCTAATCATCACTGGTATGGGATCTACGAGTCTGTTACTGCTCGTATGCACGTTACCCCACGATCCCAGACCGATCACAAGATCTCTACCCACTGTACACTGTCTTTTCCCCTCCAAGCGACGACTTCGGCCGGATTCTGTGACGACCGCTGTCGTAGATGAAGCAGGAGGTGCAGCAGCTGAGTAGTTAATTAAGCCACCCCGACGCCCTATACTCAACTCGGCCAACTTGAGTATAGGAGCGTCTTCACAGGGTGATGGCTCCTCCAGAATGACGCTCACACCGTCGATTCCCGCGTATTCCTCGGAATAACCAATGAGAGGCAGGCATACTGGGGCCTACCCCTCTCCTCCAATCAGCGACGGTGTAGCATAGCCCCTAGGGCAACTTCAAGATGGCCGACCAACATGGCGGCTCAAGATGTTTACTAAGATGGCGTCTGTTTCCATGGCGACGCCTCAAATGGCTAGCGCGCGGGTGGCCCGCAGCTACCCACGCCGGCGGCCTAACTGTTTTCCCGCGCAAACTAGTCCCTCGCTCCAAGCTATACAATGAGATGACGCTAACGGCTCTATCTCTGTCCACAGACATGCTACCCCGGCCACGGTAACATTTCTGGACTGCTGGTGACTGGGGCTCTCCCAGGAGCTCAAACACTAGATGTTTCGGTTGCTGGTTACCAAAGTTAAGTCCGCACACTTAACAAGTGCACTTAACAAGTGTACTGGCCTCCCACAGGCATAAGAGCACTATTGTAAGTGAGCTGGTGAACCATCCCCTCACAGTGAGTGCCATAAAGCTCATTGTTGTGAGTGCCATAAAGCTCATTGTTGTGAGTGCCATGAAGCTCAAAGCCCTTTTTATATACGTTCACTTTCAGAAATTATTACTGTGTTTCAGTTCTTGCGATATTGATTGACAAAGTGACGATAACCAGTGTGACTGGCTGTTTGTCTGTGCGAGTAGGGGGTCCCTGCTGCCTGTGGTGGTGTTGTGCCCTGCGCGGGCGCAGTGCACCGGCTGAGTTGTGATGGGACGTACGGCTTCCAGCGAAGCAAACGTCGTCGGCTGGTCTGGCGTTTACGATGACGGTAGACCATACGTTGGTTGGGATCGCTTTGATGGAAGCTCTGCATGTGTAGTTGTCCAAGTTGGTGGGCAGCCAGATGCTTCAAGGCAACCGTGTTGTTTTTAAGTTCCACCACCAGGCTGCCTTTCAGGCGTTTCTCTAGTGGTACGAGGGGGCATGTTTTCCCTCTCCCGTGTGATGCCGGATTGGTCAAAGTGGTAAACCTCAATGTCGCTTTGACCTATGTGACTAACCATGACCACCCACCCCCGCCCCAGATCCTGTGCCTCAAGTTGAGGTGTCGGCGTTTGGAGGTATGGTGAGGGACGGGTTGTGTGCTGACATGACTAGATGTCATTCGGTGGCGCCCGTTGCCGGTTCCCGTCAGTGGGCCTCCCAGTGCATGTGGTCTGAGGTGAGGGGGTAATTGATCTTGGGGCCGGTGGTCATGCTGGACCTGACTTGCATGGAGCTTTGAGGAGGGAGTCTGTCGCTCCTCTTTGGAGGGTCGATCTCGCCTCGCTCGCCTATGGTGTGATGACATTTATGTGGATTATCCTCCGGGGACGGCTCTGCAGCATGACTGGTGATCATGTTATCTTCTTGAAGTAATCCTGAGATGATTTCCGGGCTTAGCGTCCCTGTGGCCCGGTCCTCGACCAGGCCTCCACCCCCAGGAAGCAGCCCGTAGCAGCTGTCTAACTCCCAGGTACCTATTTACTGCTCGGTAACAGGGGCATGAGGGTGAATGAAACATTTTGCCCATTTGTCTCTGCCTCCACTGGGGATCGAACCCGGAACCTCAGGACTACGAATCCAAAGCGCTGTCCACCCAGCTGTCAGGCGCCCTATGTTACTGTGGGGTTTTGTATTTTTGTTTCTTCATTTTAATTCATGTTTATGTGTGTATTGTATATAAATATTCCAGTTTTTCTGTCGTGCGTTCCCGGCCTTCTGGTCTGTGTGCCGTTCGTGTGTAGTTAGGTGGGTATGGTTTAGGCATTTTGTCTTTAGTATTGTATTGTGCTGTGTTTCGTGTGTTTTCTGGTTCTGTAACTATTCAGGTCTGCGAGTGTACGTGTTCCCCCTTGCGCTGAGTTATTTCTTAATGTTCCCTACATATAGCTTAATTAATGTTCCTGTCATTTTCTTTGTGTACTGCATTTTTGTTCTGTCACCGGTTTGTGTTGGTTGTTTACTATGTTCTGATTTTCTGTGAGTGTTCTCTGTTTCATGTGTACAGGTGCATCGGTACCGTGTTTTTATATTGTATTTATGTGTTTTATAATTAAAGAAAAAATAATAACTGGTGTACAACTGTACACCAGTCATCGCCCCATGAACTGTTAGTGTGATAACCAGAAATTACTAGAGTTATCATGGGTGTTTATGTTAGTTTATTCTGTGCCTCGCGGGTAGTCGAGACAGGTGATATTAAAGCATACTAACTCTGCTGGGGTCATTCCTACCGAGATTAGGCTCAGTGCTTATCTTTGCTGGCGTGATACTCTCATTTAACTTAACGAAACCCTCCAAATGCAATTATGTTAAACTTAGTCAGCACACCTATGTTAGTATTTCAAACGATTTCCTTTAACTCCTTCCTAAGTACTACCACACGCCTGCATACGTTAGTCTACTTTAGTAACCTTTGGCATAGCTGGGTAGTGCTGCTTCACCGCCCTGAACCTTATCTGTTATAACATTTGGTGGGGACCCCCTGTAGTTTATTACGCCCAATAATGACTACAGTTTGGCCAAGATTACAACTTAGTGACGAGAGATGACAATAGTCTGGTGGTAGAGATTACCACCTTGTGACCTTGTGTAATGCTCTCAGACATCGAAACGTCAGAGTCGTGACGGTTGTTCTAGCGACAATTTTCCACATGCCTTGAGTGTTGGCAGTATAACACATCCGGGCCCTTATTCAGGTGCGCAGACTGTTGCAGTCATGTCAAGTGTGAAAATCCATTTCATCTCATTCAGTATTATTAACAATAGAACTACATTATTAACATTGCTTCAATATTATTAGAATTGCTTCAGTATTATTAGAATTTCTTCAATATTATTAGCATTGTTTCAGTGCGGTCAATAAGTGCAATCCTGTCTAGGCTTCAGTTGAAGCCTTAGGACCACCAAAGGATTTAGTTGAATTCCAGGTTTCATTGCTTATGAGCATGTTCTGGTAAGTGGCTTAGGTGTGTGCATAGGAGTTCCAAATAAGCAGGTTCGAATCCTCCTCATGGCTCCAAATAATTCTCTAATTGTCTCAGATTTTTTACATTGTTTAATATAATTATAATTGCTTTAGTATTAATAGCATTGTTTCAGAATTATTAGCATTTTTCATTATTATTAGCACTGGTGCATAATTATTAGCATGGTTTCTGAATTATTAACATTGTTTTTAGCATTTTTCCACATTTTCAGTATATTTTGCATTATTTCATTATTATTAGCATTTTTAGTATTATTAGCATTGCTGCGATATTATTAGCATTATTTCAATATTATTTGCTTTGTTTCAGAAATATTTCAATTTTATTTGCTCTGTTTATTTCAGAATTATCTGCATTTTTTTTTAAATAGTTGCATGGTTTCAGTATTATTAGTATTGTTTCAACATTACTAAAAATATATCAGTATAGTATCATTCCTTCAAAATTATCATAGTCTCAGTATAACCAGCATATTTAAAAAAATATTATCATTGTTTCAATAATATCATTATCTCCGTACTGTTATATATATTTTTTTAGTATTGTTCCAGAATTATCAGCATTGCAAAAGAACTATTAGAAAAATTCTGGGTTATTTTGATACTTCAATATATAATTATTATTAGCATAAAGTCATCAAATTTAGCATTGCATCAGTGTCATTGCATTTATTATATTCAACATTGTTGGTGTTTTGATTTGTTTAAGTATTA
>WNGS01008062.1:22293-38550 GCA_020271785.1 Procambarus virginalis
GGTACAGGGGGTTACATAAGAGGGTACAGGGGTTATATAAGAGCGTACAGGGGGTTACATAAGAGGGTACAGGGTTACATAAGAGGGTACAGGGGTTACATAAGAGGCATCAGGTGTTACATAAGAGGGTACAGGGAATTACATAAGATGGTACAGGGGTTACATAAGAGGTACAGGGTTATATAAGAGGGTACAGGGGGTTACATAAGAGGGTACAGTGGTTATATAAGAGGGTACAGGGGGTTACATAAGAGGGTACAGGGGTTATATAAGAGCGTACAGGAGGTTACATAAGAGGGTACAAGGATTACATAAGAGAGTACAGGAGGTTACATATGAGGGTACAGGGGTTACATAAGAGGTACAGGGTTACATAAGAGGGTACAGGGGTTACATAAGAGGTACAGTGGTTACATAAGAGGGTACATGGATTACATAAGAGGGTACAGGGGTTACATAAGAGGGTACAGAGGTTACATAAAAGGGTACATGGGTTTCATAAGAGGGTACAGGGGGCTACATAAGAGGGTACATGGGTTACATAAGAGGGTACAGGGGTTACATAAGAGGGTACAGGGGTTACATAAGAGGGTAAAGGAGTTTCATAAGAGGGTACAGGCGTTACATAAGTGTGTACAGATGTTACATAAGAGGTTACAGGGATTACATAAGAGGGTACATGGGGTTATATAAGAGGGTACAGGGGTTACATATGCAGGTACAGGTGTTACATATGAGGGTACAGAGGATACATATGAAGGTACAGGGTTTACATAAGAGGGTACAGGGGTTATATATGAGGGTACAGGAGTTACATAAGAGGGTACAGGATATACATGAGAGGGTACAGGGGTTACATAGGAGGGAACAGGGTTTACATAAGAGTGTACAAGGTTTCATAAGTGGGTACAGGGGTAATATAAGAGGGTACAGGGGTTACATAAGAGGGTACATGGTTACATAAGAGGGTACAGGGGTTACATATTCGGGTACATGGGTTACGTAAGAGGGTACAGGGGTTGTATAAGAGGGTTCAGTGGTTACATAAGAGGGTACGGGGGTTACATATGTTGGAAATTTCCAACAGTAATAAACTACTATTGTATTATAATAAATCATCATCATTATATATTAACTACAGTAGTTATTAATCTCACTAACGGTAGTGTCAACATAAGCATAAACCATTTCATCTGCATATTAGTGCTAGAATTCTCATGAAATCGAGTAGCAACATTGCATCAGATAATGTCTAGTTAGACACGTTTATTACCAATGTGTTAGAGAATTGAATGTGGTTCTCTAAAATTATCAGTATTCCGTGTAATAATTACCTACGGATAATTTGACTCCCGATAATCTAAAACCGAGAGTTATTAACTGAAATAGTTACCAAGTAGCAGTTTATCTGTTACGTGCGAATGCTATGGAGAATAAAAAATCATCTCCATTTCTCGTTTAAGACCATTAAACGAGAATATGATAATATTTAAGTCCCTATAATTGCAACCCAGTTCTCATTAACGTATTACATCCATAATTGCGCGGAAAAGAATTGTTCGTGATTAATAATTTCTGTGGTGAATGCAAGAGACGGGTTGAGGGAAGGCGGAGACGCCATTACACACGAGGCATCCCTGGCGTGAAGAGTGGTGAGACACGTGGTAGTGACTGGGGAGTTTTTATCGACAAGAATTATGTTGATACCCGGTTAACAGTTAACAATTACTTATCCACGTGTTCTATAGTGCCCGGCCAGTTAATAACGCGTCAACAATTGAAGCCACGACCCGTAATTACACGTACACAGCAGTGGACGTCTGGGACTGGCTGACGCGATTTTGGCAGACCTCAGTATTTGATACGCTCATGTTAAGTATATTTTCTCATTTTGATGCATCATTTTGGGTGGTATATTTGTGAGTAGTCTGTCGTTATACAGGAAGGATACCTAATACACAACGTTAGTTGAATTTCAACAATTTCTCCGTTTTCATAAATATTTGAAATAAATCGTAGCCTAATCAAATGCTACTTAAATTTCTTTGATTTCAGCGTGTATACGAGGAGTCGACAAGTTGTTTCTCATCATTCGTGATATTCATCTCGGGTTCTTTCTTTATTGGGATCCTGTGACCACGAGGACGAATGACGAAATGGCGTTACAGAAATCGTCTTACAGCTAAGACATTTTTTTTGTACAAATTTATCTAATATTATTGCTGATTTCTATATAATTCATATAGGATCTTTACATTGAATGAATTATTGCCAGAAATGATGATTTCGTAATTCATGTGTTTTGCTTTACTGTTGCTCAATAATTCATAATCTTTAATATTCATTGATTAAGTTATCATAATCTTGAATCTATTTTAGTTTAGATTTTATGTTATTAACTCAACAATGAACTAGTGACGAACCACACTGGTTCCTAGATATATACTAACTTCTAGAAATAACCCCCCCCCAATGTTGATATTTGAGGCTTTGACTTTAATTAATAATACAGTCTATTCATTACTTCCAAGTGATTACTCATTTAATTAGTATCCATAGACACTGGTTCTCTAGTGTCATTCTAATGATCACTATTATTCGTTTTCCCTCTTTTCTCAAAAGTGGGTGGTCCTTCGATTTATTTAAATATAATAATCAAATAATTTAATATATGAGTTCAAGCCCCAGATACCCAACATTATGGTCCTTAACGAACCGGATGCATACCAATTAACATTACTAATTAGTCATAACTAATCACAGTGTGAAGTAGTCTAGACTAACCACATTTTAATAATTGTGGCTACCGGCAGTGTACCACATAGGTTACCCTAATTCACACCAATTTATTTGCTGCTTATACCTTATGTATAAAGTAGGACTCGTGGGACACAGTCAATTACCCACAACACTCAGACCTATACCTCACACTGAGGTAAGAATCTTCAGGTCACCAGGAGCAACAGCTCATAACTTCTATAATAATTAAATATTTACACCTGCATTAGAGTGGTTTCACCATCTAACTGGTGAGGCCACTCACCAGTCATTTATTTAGGTGGTAATGACATCCATCCTACTCGACACCCAGCTGAGGTAATTAATCACATTAAAACAATAATTTCCTTATTTAAACTTGTTAGCAGTTCAGTAGTGTTCACATTGGTGGAACCTCGCCAACTGAGCAATAATAATCGTTGGGGAGTGAGTCCAGAATATTACCAAAAAGCTGCCAAATATATAAACTTTAGGCTGAGAAGAGAGTACGATTGGATGCCACTTACATTCAATTTACAGCCAGATCATACAGGCAAAACCTGGCAAGAGATGGTGTACACTTGTCAGGTGAGTCTAGGTCACATGTATTTGACAAGTTGGTCAACACAATCAACCACCATAAAAGGCTGTGGCTGACAAGCCAAATTAATTGTACATAATTGTATTTTCACCTGTGTGTACAAGTGCACCTTTATATAAACTATAAAATCTAAAAAAAAAAAAAACACATCACAACTATATATTCACATTATTGCACCACAAATTAATCTATGCCAACCTTTATTAGGTAGGAATTTAGGCTGTGATTGTGCTGAATTTGGCACAAATGCAGACTAAATAAATTAGTAGTTTCTTAGGTAGAAATTCTTACAACTAGTCTTGAACTAGTTAGTAGTGCATACATTATACATTCTTGTGCTGACCCTATCAAGGGTGGGATTCAAACTTTATGGTAACTCTGATTACAGTATATATCCATATTAATTATTTGTGTACTCATTATTTGTGTGTATGCATTTTGAGTGCTGCTGAATGATCACCATTACATCTAATGGTGATAAAGATGAGCTAGCCGGAAGAAAGTTAATGGTGAAGTTCAAACACTGCTCAAAATCTTTAGCTACTTATTGTTAGGTAGGTACATTTAACCTCGAGTGAGGTAGAGTTTAATTTAGCCAGAATTAATTTAGGTTGTACTCAATATTACTTGTCAACTAATGAGCAAGTACCCCAGCTTCATTAGTAATACTTATTCAAGTCCTATGAAACTTGGACTTAAAGCCACCATGGCTACTCCTGAACAATTAAGGAGAACCTATATTGGCCTCAAAGGTCATTTAACTAGACTAATTAATAAGTCTGATACCTTGTCTAAAGCAACTCCCATTGATTACTATAGACTAGAAACATCAGTGAGAGTAGCTGATCTCAAATTTGATCAAGTTAGATCTGCATTCCAGTCTTATCTCAACTCACTGAATGCCACTGAAACTGATCCTGAGGAAATAGATTAAATTATAGCAGATATTTCCCAGTATGAAGATGAGACTCAAGATAAACTTGATGTACTATCCAATATAGTAAAACAACATCAATCCAATACAAATAATACTATGTCTCAATCCAGTAATCAATTACCTGAGGTTCGTCTACCTACTTTAGACTTACCTACATTTGCAGGGCTGGATGAAGAAAATTGGGACACATTTTGGACTTCATTTGAAGTTCATATACATAAGAAATCTTCTCTTGATAGGATTTATAAATTCTCATACCTGATTAGTCTTCTCAAAGGGGAGGCTAAAAAGGTCATAAATAACCTAGCTCTCACTGAGAGTAATTATGAGGAAGCTATAAAACTGCTAAAGTTGAACTATTGCAACAAGGAGTTGAGTATAGTTAACCTTTATTACCAGTTGCTGGATCTGAATGCACCAAGTAACAGACCAGACTCACTTCAAAGCTTCAGGCTAGAAGTAGAGTCTCTAGTGAAGGCCTTAGGTACTAACGTTGATGTACTAGCCTCAGAATGGTCAATCAAGTCACTTTTGCAGAGGAAATTGCCTCGAAATATCTTAGCAGAAATCTGCTCACACTATAAAACCGAGTTTCTCACTCTCGAGCAAATGTTCGAGGGGCTGGGAATAACGGTTAACAGGTTGAAGACTCATGATAAGATTAAACCTGAGTCTAAACAACCTAACCCTGACAACTCAGTCAAAACCAAATCGACTTTTTATAAGTCCAATTTACTCAAACCTAAGACTACTCCATCCACTGGAAAAAGGAGTGGTAGTGTAGGTATTTATTCTGTATCTCCCTCTGACGTTACAACTGATAGGTCTACTCAAAGTACAAATTCAGTCAGAGAGAGAAAGTGTCTGTTCTGTGAACAAGAACATGTCACCTACAAATGCACTGTTTATCCTAACTTTAATACCAGGATTAAACGGCTACAAGAATTACACAGATGCACCAAGTGCATGGGTTCTCATGATCCCAGTAAATGTGTTGTGCAGCTACGGTTATGCAGTAGGTGCAACAAAGGTGTACATCATTACGCCTTATGTATAAAAATTTCTACACCATCTATGACACCTGGGGAGAATTCTATGAATTCTACCACAGTACAATAATGCAAGGTACATCAAGAAATAAATGTACTTGCTACTGAGTCAGGCAATAATACCACTCTGCCTACAGCTCAACTCAAACTAATTGACAGGAAATCTAGAGTTAACACTTGAGGTCTCTTTGATCAAGGATCACAGAAAACCTTCATCACACAACAATTAGTCGAGCAGTTAAAATTAAAACCTGCCAAAAGTGTGAGACTGAATATTTCTGGGTTTTTGACTAATAGTGGACCTCGTGAATACCAAGTAGTCAAGGTGTTAGTGAGACTTGGATCTTCCACTAGTCCAATACAAGCGGTGGTAGTAGATAAACTTCCTTCAGACCTGCAGGTCACAGGACTAGCTCGCACTGCGAGATATCTTAAACGAAACCGCATGAGGCTAGCAGATTACAAAATATATTCTGACTGCCTCACAGATGTTGGTATACTTATAGGCGCTGACCATTATTATAAATTTATAACGGGATGCACCAGACAACACGGAATGAATTTGTTGTCATCTGCTGGAGGCAAATCGCTTACTGGACCGGTGCTTTTCCAACAAAACCCAGCGTCAACCAACAAACAAGCTAACAATTCAATAGAGGCGTGATTAGGCATGGAACAGTCACCCCTACATTTCAGAGAAATATCTGAAGATAATGAGTGATCCACCTGTACATAGTCTGTAGGATTTCAACACTTTAGGTATTGTCCCTGAACAACCAAGCCCTGATGATATGTGGACTTACCAGCAATATCTGGATACAGTTCTCTATAAAGACAAACAATATTGGGTGAGATTGCCATGGAAGTTGAATCATCCACAACTTCCAGTTAATTATTTCATGGCAGCCTCTCAATTACAGTCACAATTAATACGGCTGAAGAAACAGCCAGACAAATTGAACATGTATCATCAGTTAATTCAACAACAACTTAATAGTAAATTTATCGAAGTTGTTGTTAATGATGACCGAAAAACAGGTCACTATTTACCCCATCACGCTGTGGTGAAAGATTCATTGACAACGCCAATACCTATTGTCTTCAACTGTAGTGCCAAAGTGAAGGCAAACAGCGTGTCCTTGAATGAATGTCTCCAAATGGGACCTAGCTTAACACAAAGGTAACATGATGTATTGTTACGATTCCGCACTGGTATTTTCGCTTATGCTGCTGATATCAGTAAAGCTTTCCTTAGAGTAGGCTTGCAAGAGGAGGATCGTAATTACACCAAATTTCTCTGGATTAAGGACCCACTGGATCCTAACAGTGACATCATAACCTACCGGTTTGCCTCTGTGCTATTCGGAGTGACTTCCTCCCCGTTTCTACTTCAAGCCACATTAGATACACATTTGAGGAAGTCAAATAGCCCTTATAAAACAGAGATCAGTGACAACTTGTACGTCGATAATTTCCAGGGAACTACAAATGACAAATCCAAATTGGTAGAAATTTACCATGAGGCTAACCATGAGTTATTAGAAGCCAATATGCCACTACAATCATGGGCCTCAAACAATAAATCATTAAACCAGATAATCGAGAAAGAATTTCCGAGTTATCAGGTGCCTAATCAATTAAAAGTTCTGGGCGTGGAATGGAACACAAGTACTGACGAGATGAATGTCAAGTCAGTTCAAACCAATAATTCATCCCTTACCACGAGAAAATTACTCTCGTATGTCAGTCAACCATTTGACCCTTTAGGCTTACTTAGTCCTATATTAATAAGAGGCAAACTCCTAATGCAGGAATGCTGGCAGAAACATATGGGATGGGATGATCCGTTGCCAATTGAGTTGCAAGATAAATGGCAAATACTCGCAAAGGATTTCAATCAATTAGGTGTTTTGAAATTTCCTCGTAATGCTTCAGGACAAAACTTACCCACAAATTTGCACGTCTTTTGCAATGACTCTGACAAAGCGTATGGCGCTGCAGCCTACTTAGTCAATAGCACACAATCAATTTTACTCACATCTAAAGCAAGAGTTGCTCCAATCAAGAAGAGATCTTTACCTCAAATGGAGTTAACTGCATTACTGGTGGGAGTAAGATTGGCTCATTGCCTGACCAAGACACTCAATAATATCCACTTTGGTGAAATCGTAGTGTGGTCAGACAATGTGGCAGTCTTACAATGGGTAAGAAATAACAACAATAAAACTCCCTACGTTAGTAATCGCGTTTGGGAAATTCATGAATTATCTGATGGATATAAATTCAGACATGTCCCCACTAAGGACAATCCTGCAGATTACTTATCAAGAGGTTTAACATTCAAACAGCTAATCAAGTCTTCGATGTGGTTCAATGGACCTTCAAGGCTTGTTAGTGGTCAGTGGCCCAAACAGAAACCACAAGTCATAGTGACCAGTATCACTACTCCCATGAAAGAACCAGAATCTCATCGAATCTCAGCTATTAATCCTCACAATTATTCTAACGAGTAAGTTATTAAGAGTGACAGCACATGTGTTTGACTTTCTTGCTAAGATAGGTATCAGGCATAAGTTTCCCAATCCTATTCTATACTGGATCAAACGTGCACAACAAGATACATATGGAAGTGAATATGAAAATCTTCCAGATAAATTAACCAAGTCTCTAGGTATCTGGTATGATACCAACACTCATAATATATTAAGATGTGGAGGACGTCTGCTTCATGCAGAAATTGATTTGGATACAAAGAATCCAATCCTTCTACCACGTCACCACGTTATTACAAAACTTCTAGTTTTACATCACCATCAATATGGTACTTTGCATGGTGGAGTGTTAGACACTCTCACCGACCTCAGACAGAAATATTGGCTTCCTCAAGGTCGTCAAACTGTCAAATCAATCATTAAGTTCTGTGTAATCTGCAAAAGATACGACGCTCGAGTGTGTCCTTACCCAGGACCTCCACCACTCCCTAAGGAGAGAGTAGTTCATCTTCGTCCCTTTGAGACCACTGGTGTCGATTATACAGGAGCCTTGCTTCTCACTGGCAATCCAGATAAGATACCAGTGAAAGCTTATATTTGCCTCTTCACGTGTGCTTCCACACGAGGCGTACATCTAGAAGTGAGTTCTGACATGAGTGCCGAAGCCTTCATCCAAGCTTTTCGTAGATTTGCAGCTCGCAAATCCTGTCCCAAACTAATAATATCTGATAATGGTTCAAATTTTGTGGCAGGAGAAGCCTGCCTACGAGAGATATGGAATCATCCAGAAGTCGTCTGTCCTGCAGAGACGACAATGCTACTGGAAATTTATTGCTCCCAGAGCCCCCTGGCAAGGTGGGTTCTATGAACGTATGATAGGGACTGTCAAGAAATGTTTAAGGAAGACCTTACACAGACTGAAAATCAGAGAAATTTAAGTAGCATTTGATTAGGCTACGATTTATTTCAAATATTCATGAAAATGGAGAAATTGTTGAAATTCAACTAACGTTGTGTATTAGGTAAACTTGCTGTATAACGACAGACTACTCACAAATATACCCCAAAATGATGCATCAAAATGAGAAAATATACTTAACATGAGCGTATCAAATACTGAGGTCTGCCGAAATCGCGTCAGCCAGTTCCAGACGTCCACTGCTGTGTACGTGTAATAACGGGTCGTGGCTTCAATTGTTGACGCGTTATTAACTGGCCGGGCACTATAGAACACGTGGATAAGTAATTGTTAACTGTTAACCGGGTATCAACGTAATTCTTGTCGATAAAAACTCCCCAGTCACTACCACGTGTCTCACCACTCTTCACGCCAGGGATGCCTCGTGTGTAATGGCGTCTCCGCCTTCCCTCAATCCGTCTCTCGCATTCACCACAGAAATTATTAATCACGAACAATTCTTTTCCGCGCAATTATGGATGTAATACGTTAATGAGAACTGGGTTGCAATTGCAGGGACTTAAATATTATCATATTCTCGTTTAATGGTCTTAAACGAGAAATGGAGATGATTTTTTATTCTCCATAGCATTCATACGTAACAGATAAACTGCTACTTGATAACTATTTCAGTTAATAACTCTCGGTTTTAGATTATCGGGAGTCATATTATCCGTAGGTAATTATTACATGGAATACTGATAATTTTAGAGAACCACATTCAATTCTCTAACACATTGGTAATAAACGTGTCTAACTAGACATTATCTGATGCAATGTTGTTACTCGATTTCATGAGAATTCTAGCACTAATACGCAGATGAAATGGTTGAATTTATGTTTACACTACCGTTAGTGAGATTAATAACTACTGTAGTTAGTATATAATGATGATGATTTATTATAATACAATAGTAGTTTATTAGTGTTGGAAATTTCCAACATAACTCCGGGGGGAGAAAACTCGGGTCGCAGTGCAATGTTGAGTACTGACTTACCTATCCCGGAGTTAGTATTAAGGTTAGTATGTTAGTACGTTAGTACACACATAACGGATGTCCCGTAAATGTCAAGGACATACAAGAATTTAAGTCTTGTAAAGGAACTCACGTTAAATGGAAAACATGGAATTGTGAATCATCTAAAGTTAATGAGTACTAAAGCCTATAATATACTCCTTGATTAGTGTCGCGATGACATGTAATGGTTATGTTACTAAGTCTTAAAGTTTTGCAAACTCATAGATGCTCTAAATGGAATAATGTCATAGTTGATAGCCTACACAAACAAATTAAGAATTAAATCATACAATTTAAAGTAACTGAGAATCCACTGTGAGGTGAATGTCTTGGGGTCATTGTGACTTGTAACTGATTTGTTACTTGACATCACAACACAGCATCATCATGATTACTCAAATTGGATGGTAAATTATTTGCTGTCAGTCAGAGCTATAATAGGCTTGTAGTTTCCGTTTGCATTGTTGAGCAGCTGCTCTAGTTGGGCGGGTGCTCAGTGGAACAGAATTGTTGTCCTCGGAAACTGTTGGGGAAGCTGGTTCTGATAAACACTCTCGTTCTGCTAATTCGAGAGGTACCAACTTCTCTAATGTGTTTAGGGTAGTAGTGCCTCGGCACAAAACCCGTACTACTCTCAGGATGCCTTGGTGAACTGGGTGGATAGCAACAATTTTGCCTATAGGCCATTCTGACCTTGGTCCATCACTGTCAACCAATACTTGGTCTCCTGGTTTAAGTTGAACTTTATTATAGGGGCTCGAAGCTCCATAGTGGTACTCTCGTAGAGCTGTGAGGTACTCTCGAGTCCACACCTAATTCCACCTTTCAATTACTCTCGAGAGATGTTGGTAACTTTCTACTAAGTCACTCCTGGTTACATGGGATGGGTCAACGGGGTCCTCTTCTGCCAAAGGTATCAGAGGGCTCAGCAGGCCTCCATGTATTAAATGCGAGGGACTCAGAGGCTCTCTCTGTGAGAAATCAACTAATAGGTAAGTTAATGGGCGATTGTTGACTCGCGCCTCAATTTCCACGACGAGTGTTTGGAGTTCGGAGTAACTAATTTTCTGTCTATGTAAGGTCTTCCTTAAACATTTCTTGACAGTCCCTATCATACGTTCGTAGAACCCACCTTGCCAGGGGGCTCTGGGAGCAATAACTTTCCAGTAGCATTGTCGTCTCTGCAGGACAGACTGCACTTCTGGATGATTCCATATCTATTCGTAGGCAGGCTTCTCCTGCCACAAAATTTAAACCTTATCAGATATCATTAGTTTGGGACAGGATCTGCGAGCTGCAAATCTACGAAAAGCTTGGATGACGGCTTCGGCACTCATTTCAGACGTCACTTCTAGATGTACGCCTCGTGTGGTTGCACACGTGCGAGGCAAATATAAGCTTTCACTGGTATCTTATCTGGATTGCCAGTGAGAAGCAAGGCTCCTGTGTAATCGACACCAGTTGTCTCAAAGGGACGAAGATGAACTACTCTCTCCTTAGGGAGTGGTGGAGGTCTGGGTAAGGACACACTCGGCGTCGCGTCTATTTGTTTGCAGATTACACAGAACTTAATGAATTGATTTGACAGTTGACGACCTTAGAGGAGCCAATATTTCTGTCTGAGGTCGGTGAGAAGTGTCAAACACTCCGCCATGCAAAGTACCATATTGATGGTGATGTAAAACTANGTTTTGGTGTCCCCCATGGCTGTGAAGCAGCAGCTCATGCAGCACGAACCTATATCAAGCACCTCCCAGAAAATAAGGCATTAATTAAATTAGATTTTAAAAATGCCTTCAACCAGGTAAAAACGGATGTGGTACTGGAAGCAGTTCGAACCAGGTTTCCTTGTCTACTTCCTTTCGTTTCAGCAGGATACAGTAGGGAATCGACACTGTTTTTTGGGGAACATGAAGTTGTTTCCGCAGAAGGTGTCCAGCAGGGAGACCCATTTGCCCGTTTCCTTTTCTGCATGGCAGCTAAGGAGGTCACCAGCAGGTTGTCCAGCGAATTCAACATCTGGTTCCTGGACGATGGCACCCTGGCAGGGACACAGGAATCCCTGCTAGGAGATCTTCAACTAGTGAAGTCTAGGGGAGAGGAGTTAGGCCTTACACTAAATCCATCAAAGTGTGAAATCATCTCGTCCAGCCAACCAATCATAGATACAGTACGAATCTTATTGCCAGGAGCCCAAGTGATCGCTCCCACCGACAGTGTGCTGCTAGGGGTACCTCTGGGCTCGAGCACCATTGAGGTAGTCCTCGAAGAAAAGCTTAAAGACCTGAGGAGGATGGAGGCGCGAATAAGGGCTTTGGATGCTCACGATGCTTTGTACCTTCTCACAAGGTGCCTGGCCTTGCCCAGACTTACCTATTTCCTCAGCTGTGCTCCTTCTTTTGACAGCCCAAATTAATAGAATACGACTCACTCCTAAAGACAATAACTATGAAAGTGTTAAACCTCTCCCTGCAAGATGACTAGTGGGACCAAGCAACGCTCCCAGTTAGACTCGAGGTATAGGTATTCGCAAGGCGACACAGTTAGCATTGCCGGCATTCTTATCCTCGACCAGTGCTACAAGTGAATTAGTGAAGGAAATACTACCAGAATACCTAAGGAACTCCATTGGGATTCGTGATCCCAAATTTGTGGAAGGAGCTGGTCAGTGGGACACTCTCGCCAATTCACACACCCGACCAACTTGTCCAAACGACGGTAAACAGGCCAAATGGGATAGCCCCATAGTGGAGAACATCGCCAAAGCATTGCTGGACGTAGCCTCTCAGGACAGGTATTATATATTATATATATATATATATATATATATATATATATATATATATATATATATATATATATATATATTATATATATATATATATATGTCGTACCTAGTAGCCAGAACTCACTTTTTGGCCTACTATGCAAGGCCAGATTTGCCTAATAAGCCAAGTTTTCATGAATTAATATATTTTCTCTAATTTTTTTCTTATGAAATGATAAAGCTACCCATTTCATTATGTATGAGGTCAATTTTTATTTATTGGAGTTAAAATTAACGTAGATATATGGCCGAACCTAACCAACCCTACCTAACCTAACCTAACCAATCTTTATAGGTTAGGTTACGTTAGGTAGCCGAAAAAGTTAGGTTAGGTTAGGTTAGGTAGGTTAGGTAGTCGAAAAACAATTAATTCATGAAAACTTGGCCTATTAGGCAAATCGGGCCTTGCATAGTAGGCTGAGAAGTGCGTTCTGGCTACTAGGTACGACATATATATATATATATATATATATATATATATATATATATATATATATATATATATATATATATATATATATATATTATACATATATATATATATATATATATATATATATATATATATATATATATATATATATAATATATATATAAATATATATATATATATATATATATATATATATATATATATATATATATATATAATATATATATATATATATATATATATGCGGAAAATCCACAGAGAAAAATGAAAGGAGGTAACGTTTCGACTTGTTAAAGCCTTTGTCAAACCAGACTGACCGACTGTCAGTCTGATTGTCAAATTTTCAGACTGATTGTCAGTCTGGTTTGACAAAGGCTTTAACAAGTCGAAACGTTACCTCATTTCATTTTTCTCTGTGGATTTTCCGCATAAAATGATCATGTTTTGTGATCGTCAATTGCATATATATATATATATATATATATATATATATATATATATATATATATATATATATATATATATATATATATATATATATATATATATATATATATATATATATATATATATATAGTCCTGGGGACCATTCAGGCTTGTTTGCATATATATATATATATATATATATATATATATATATATATATATATATATATATATATATGTCGTACCTAGTAGCCAGAACTCACTTTTTGGCCTACTATGCAAGCCCCGATTTGCCTAATAGGCCAAGTTTATATATATATATATATATATATATATATATATATATATATATATATATATATATAATTTTTTGCCTAGAAGGGGTACCACCTCTGGTGCAAGTGTCGGGACCCATGGCCTCGGAGAAGAACCTTGTGGATCCTCACTGAACACTTTGATATTTTCTTCTCCTACCACCCCTATTCTTTTGGTATGTGTGTATATTTATCTAACTTTATTTGAAAATGTCTTTACACAAAAAAGTTACAATATTGATTACATGCAGGGCACAAGGCTGCTTGTCACAAGTTGAATAGCTCCTCCAGCTCCTCAGATGGCGGGCAGGAACCATGGATGCAGTTAGCATTTCCTCTCTGGATTGCCACACTTAGACGCTGAAAAAGAAAACTGGCAGCTCTAGGGTCTCTAGTTGTTTCGATTAGCTTAGACCCCAACTCCTTCAAAAAGCTAGCAGCACTTTTACCCCAGGCATCAAGTGTCTCTGAGGCAATGGGGACAAAATGGTAGTGGTGCTCAAGGTCTGTGTATTTACGTGACTTGGCCGCATCCCGGTGATTGGCAGCTCCTCCTGCTTGTGTAGCACTGAAGTCAACATAGGTATTGGCTAAAGTTGAAACGCAAGTGTAGTCCCACACCAACTGTCTACCATTCTTCCAGGGGGTTCATGGTGATTCCGTCTGGGCGACCGACAGGCTCATCGGAGTTGCGGGACATTAGGTAACGAGGCTCTCTCCTCTGCTGGACAACCGGCTGTGGTAAGGCTTCTCTTAATAATGTCATTGACCTCGCCGTGTCTTGCATGCCATCCTCCTGTCCTTTGGCACCTTTGGCAGAGAAGGCCATACCGTCTGTACCTGTCGGCCTCTGCCTCGCTGCAAATACACCTGTATTCGGTGTGGATTGGGGCAGCGAGGCGAAGAGCCACGGCAATTCGGAGGGCCTGCGGTGTGAGACAGGTGCCGGTTGCTGACATTGGGGTTCCTAATAGGAAATCACCTGCATGGGGAGCTGCTACAGCTCTAAGTCGGGCAGTGTCATGTGGTGTTGTCGCAGCTTCTAGCGAAGTCGCAGCTTCTTGGTCGGCAATGGGGTGATCCCAGCTGGATTGCTTATGAGCTCCAGAAGGCGGTGGTTGGGGTGCTGGTCCTGCGAGAGAGACCCATTTGGTTGTGCAGTCTGTGAAGCTGGGATCATGTACCCCTGCCTGTTGAACTAGGTGCTCAGGTAAGATTTCCTTCACCAAGTTGTCAGGCCCAATGAAGAGGACAGGAACGCTGGTACAGCAATTTGTGTTGCTGTGCGCACGCCAAGGCCCCCGAGTCTGACAGGAAGGGAGGCCTGTTTCCACTGTGAGTCACTGAGGGAAAGATTGAGGGCTTTTTCTAGTGTTGATTTCAGCAAGCTGTCGTACTCTTCTAATTTAATATTGTTGAAAGATGGCGAACATCTTAGAAAGTAGGTCAGCCTGGGGAGGGACAAGCATCTGGTGATGAGGTAAAGTGCATCATGAGCATCGATGTCTTCAATCCTCTCGTTCATCCTCTTCAGGTCAGTGATCTTCTTACCAAGGACCTCGTCGATGGCATTCCTTCCAAGAGGAGCACCTAGGAGTGTGCTGTCCTCAGGGTTGGTTGTATGAATGTCAGGCAAAAAAACAACCGTTATTTGCTCTATTATGTGCTGGTTGGTGGAGGTTATTTCGCACTTGGAAGAGTTCAGGGTAAGGCCTAGGCTTGCTCCATGCTCCTGAATTATTCTTATGTCGTCCAAGAGTGAGGCTGGGGAGCCGGCTAGAGTACCATCGTCGAAAAAACAAATATTGAGCTCACTGGGCAGGTTAACGGTGACTTCCTTGATGACTAGGCAGAAAAGAAAAGGAGAAAGGGGTCACCCTGTTGGACACCTTCTTAGAGCGTAGAGCGCGGAGGAAGAGAGAGACGAGGACACTTTTCTTAACAGAAGGAGGATGGTAAGAAAAGAAGTGAATGTACATGCCACTATGCATGGGTTTACGGTAGACAGAGAAAGAGAACCCAGACACAGAGCTGTGAACATGAACGTCAACAAAAGGAAGGAGGGAATTAGATTCCCACTCAACTTTGAAATGGATAGAAGGAGCCAGATTGTTAAGAGAGGCGAGGAAAGGCTGGAAAAGATTAAGGTCATGAGGCCATAAAGCAAAAATGTCATCAACATAGCGAAGCCAAAGAGAAGGACGAGTATCAATAGAAGGAAGAAGAACAGTTTCGAAGTATTCCATGTAGAAATTAGCAAGAACAGGGGAGAGAGGGGAACCCATAGCAACCCGAAAGTTTGAGTGTAATATTTACCGTTGAAAGAGAAAGAGTTAGAGTCAACACAGAGTCTAATGAGATGAGGAAAACGTCAGTGGGAAGAGGGAGAGGAAAGGAAGAAGGCCCTTTGACGCCTTCTGTCTAAGGAAAGAGAGAACGTCATC
>WNGS01008066.1:22702-34110 GCA_020271785.1 Procambarus virginalis
GGTAGTGGTAGTGAGGCCAGCCCTGGCCCTCTCCTCACACCACCACCATGTGTGGTATAAGGACTCAGTGCCTCAGTGCTCTCCCCTCACACTCCCCCTCACACTCCCCCTCACACTCCCCCTCACCACCAACACATGAGGGAGCCCCACAACCTTACCCCCACCGTTCTTGCGGTGTTTGGCCAGGCTGTGGTGTTTGGCGAGGCTACGGTGTTTGGCGAGGCTGTGGTGTTTGGCCAGCTGTGGTGTTTGGCCAGGCTGTGGTGTTTGGCCAGGCTGTGGTGTTTGGCCAGGCTGTGGTGTTTGGCGAGGCTGTGGTGTTTGGCGAGGCTGTGGTGTTTGGCCAGGCTGGGTGTTTTGGTGAGGCTACGGTGTTTGGCGAGGCTGGGATGTTTGGCGAGGCTGTGGTGTTTGCTCGACACAGATTTTCACATTCAATCTCAATCTCTCATTCTCTCGCAATTTTTTGTTTGCCTTTTCTTCCTCTACTAAATTTCATTATCTTTGTATGTTTAACGAGGAAGAAATTATGCCGGACCATTTATTATGTGTGGCATAACAAGCTGAGTAATTGTGAACTCCTTATTGTTCATCCTGTCGTCACGGGAGAGTGATTGTTCCTCCACTCCTGAGTGTGGAGGTGTTTGTTGGTCAACTGCTGCTGCTTCCTCTGTTGCTTCATTTGCTGCTTCCTCTGGTGCTTCATTTGCTGCTTCATCTGCTGCTTCCTCTGCTGCTTCTCCTTCTGCTTCCTCTATTGTTCCTCTACTGCTTCCTCTGTTGCTTCCTCTGCTGCTTCCTCTGCTGCTTCTCCTTCTGCTTCCTCTATTGTTTCCTCTGCTGCTTCCTCTGCTGCTTCTGCTGCTTCCTCTATTGTTTCCTCTGCTGCTTCTGCTGTTTCCTCTATTGTTTCCTCTGCTGCTTCCTCTGCTGCTTCTCCTGCTGCTTCTCCTGCTGCTTCTCCTGCTGCTTCCTCTGTTGCTTCCTCTGCTGCTTCCTCTGCTGCTTCCTCTGCTGCTTCCTATGTTGCTTCATCTGCTGCTTCCTCTGCTGCTTCCTCTGCTGCTTCCTCTGCTGCTTCCTCTGCTGCTTCCTCTGTTGCTTCCTCTGTTGCTTCATCTGCTGCTTCCTCTGCTGATTCCTCTGCTGCTTCCTCTGCTGCTTCCTCTGCTGCTTCCTCTGCTGCTTCCTCTGCTGCTTCCTCTGCCGATTCTTCTGCTGCTTATTCTGCTGTTCCTCTGCCGATTCTTCTGCTGCTTATTCTGCTGTTCCCTCTGCGGCTTCCTCTGCTGCTTTCTCTGCTGCTTCCTCTGCTGCTTCCTCTGCTTCTTCCTATGCTGCTTTCACCATGGTGTATTCTAGATGAGCGGGTTTGTTCTGAGAGATTGCTATTCTAGATTAAAAGTTTAAGTATCTAGAAACAGGTGTGTTGTTGTATATTAAAGTTGTAAACATCTCAGTCAGATGTCTGTAATTCTAGATCACAGGTGTGAATGTCTTGATGAAAAATGGGGAATTCTAGATGAGAGAAATGTAATTCTAGATAAGAAAAGTGTAATTATAGATAAGAGAAGTGTAATTATAGATAAGAAAAGTGTAATTATAGATAAGAAAAGTGTTACTTTAGAACGGAGGTGTGTGTGTGATGTTCTACATAGGTGGAACAACATTCTTGTCGGGTGGTACGGAATTGTAGATTAGATATTCAATTATTAATAAGATTCTCATATATTTCTAGCTTAGTTGCAAGTAGTTCTTGGTATGTATAGTTCAGAGCTACATATATATGCTTAGCAACATATGCAGTTGCAAAACAGCCCAGTCCCCCAGTTCCCAGTCTCCAGTCCCCAATCTCCAGTCCCCCAATCCCCAGTCCTCAGTCCCACAGTCTCCAGTTCTCCAGTCCCCCAGTCCCCAATCCCCCAGTCCCCAGTCTCTCAATCCTCAGCCCCCAGTCCTCAGGCCCCCCAGTCCTCAGGCCCCCCAGTCCCCCAGCCCCTAGTCCCCCAGTCCCTCAGTCCCTCAGTCCCCCAGTCCCGTTCCCCAAGTCCCCCAGTCCTCCAGTCTCCCCAGTTCACTGGCATGAACATAATTATGTAAACACCATGAGCAAAACAGTCTGCCAAACTCCAGTGAAGCTACACAGGACTGTGAAGACTGCGTTGATCTGTTGCATTTAAAACAAAGGCAACACATCTGCATTTGCAACGTATCCATTATTTAGGCCTGCATGGGCCTATTATGCAAACACCGTTGCAAGTATACGAAAAGGATTTGAGCTGCATTTTGACCTTACGTGGATGAGAATGCTACGTATATATGCCCCAGATTGATTTTCCAAAAATCCAAAATGCTCCAAGCAGACAAAATGCTCCAAACTGACCTTCCACGAATGAAAAGGATCCAATGATGCTTCAAGTTGAGATCCCAAGGATAAGAATGCTCCTCTAATGCTCCAGCTTCGCAAACAGTTATGGTTTCGAACATTTGCCGAAATATCAGCGTTAAATTGGAAATTGGCTTGTAATACCAGATCAGAACCTTACGGCCTGCGAGCAGCTGGACAAATGATCTATTTCTTTGATGAATTGGCTGAACCTATTTATATTGCTTGTTATACATGTCGAATTAGAAGGCTTATATAAGTTTTTTTAGTACATATATTATCGGCAATTTTCGGACTTGCGTTATATTGAATGAAAGACGCGTTGTAGTGTAAAAAAAAGTTTTATATTGTATAATATTGTATAATACATGTGCTGTAGTGTTCTCGAGGTGATACAGTGTAGTGATCGGATCAACAGGGTATGTCTGTCTGTCTGTCTCTCTCGTTCTGTCTCCATGTCTGTCTACCACTCTGTCTGTCTGTCTGTCTGTCTGGGGACAGCAGGCCTCAACGATGACGCTCAGAGTGGTCGTTCAGAAGTGCCTCGACACCCCCCACACACACATGCCACTCAGGACGGTTAGTACCGAGGGCTGACACTCAGGACCTCTCACCTGGTGTGTTTGGGGCTGACGTCACCTGGTGTGTTTGGGGCTGACGTCACCTGGTGTGTTTGGGGCTGACGTCACCTGGTGTGTTTGGGGCTGACGTCACCTTGTGTGTTTGGGGCTGACGTCACCTGGTGTGTTTGGGGCTGACGTCACCTGGTGTGTTTGGGGCTGGCGTCACCTGGTGTGTTTGGGGCTGACGTCACCTGGTGTGTTTGGGGCTGACGTCACCTGGTGTGTTTGGGGCTGACGTCACCTGGTGTGTTTGGGGCTGGCGTCACCTGGTGTGTTTGGGGCTGACGTCACCTGGTGTGTTTGGGCTGACGTCACCTGGTGTGTTTGGGGCTGACGTCACCTGGTGTGTTTAAGGCTGACGTCACCTGGTGTGTTTGTCGCTGACGTCTCCTGGTGTGTTTGGGGCTGACGTCACCTGGTGTGTTTGTCGCTGACGTCACCTGGTGTGTTTGTCGCTGACGTCACCTGGTGTGTTTGGGGCTGACGTCACCTGGTCTGAGTCACACTATTGTATCATACAATTGCTTAAAAAATCAATGTTAAAGAAGTTTTTATTAACTGCACACAATGTGTATTTTTTTCAAATATTTATTATATGTTATGTAAATATGATTTTTTTTTTAATTATGATTTCATAATTCTCGTATGGCTTGTGGGAAATTTTTACCCACCATATCTAATAATCATCTAAGAAATGTATTATTTCTATATCATATCAATATCATATCAAATCATATCTATATCATATCTATATCAAATCTATATCATATCAAAATCATATCAGAATCACAATAGATTCATTATATATAGCTTGATCCTAGATGATGATGCCACTATGATCACGTACGCCATAGGGCCCTATAGATGCCTACGTGACTTTGTGCATGATCTCTCAAGGATCCAGAAGCTTCTAGAAGGATTCGTTAATTAAAAATTTATTGGAACATGACGTAGTATCCGGTAGAGATAAAATCGAATCCTTATTAAGAGTCAGTGGTATTATCAAGTACTACTTATAATCTTTAAATCCTATATCATATTTTATTATAATCACATCTTATCTCAATCATAAGTCTAGACTGTAAAAATAATCAATCAATATTCATTGTAAGTAACCCTTTCAAGGGAGATGGGGGGGGCATCTCGGGAGAGAAGCGCCCACCACAGCCCGCGGGAGAACGCGTTTGTTTTCACAACTGTGAACAGTGACGGACACCTTATCTAATATCATCACCAGTGAACACTCTCTAGAACTGGGGGAGTACCTGGACAATATATCAACAAGGAAAATCCTAGAACATTTATGTAAAATAAGAGTGAAGTGGAGCATTTAGTGACGCGGTCTCCACCTTCATCCCTAATCTTCATCATTCTTCTGCAACGCAGTTAATATCCGTAGCAACGCTACTAGATCATACAGCAACGCTGTTTTATAAAATATCGTGCCTAAACTCGCCAAGAGAGTTTATTCAGTCTGGCACACTTGTCAGACAGGCACCCGACTGGCAGAGAAGTATATTGAATGTTATTTTGGTATATGATTGGCCAATTGTATGCTTGTGACTTTAATATTCTATAAATCTGTCTTTCGGTAAAAAGGCGAGGCAACGCCTCATATTTCTGTGAGTTTATTATATTGTGGTACAGCAGAATCTTATCCAAGCTCTGAACCTCATGAGTGTCCAGTGTCAGAAAAGTTGTACAATAAGTAAACAAATACTCATGAGTGTCCAGAGTGTAGGAAGAGATTCAACAAGCTGACTGTATTTAATCATATACATTGATCATATACATTGCATATACTTGAATATATAAATTAAGTTAACAATTGCTTGCTTAGTTATTTTTTAAGTAATCATATAAGTTCATTTAATTGAATATAATTTTAGTACTCAGTAACAGTACTTAGACCATATTTAGGTCATTTATCATACTTTACAATTTACAATTTAAGTTGTTTAAAGTATAAATGTATTGGCTGTTAATTGCTAAGGTGCTAGGCTAGACTGTGTATGTTTAAATCTCTGATTTAAACAGAGCCAGTGTTCAGTTATATAACTGAATTTATAAATCTTATCCTTGTATAAAATACAAGCTGATGTGAGATACCTGTTGGCAGGTGGACGTGGAACTGCAATCAACCTATCAACTAATTCACTCACCCCACCTGCCCCTTACAGCCCATTATCTGTCATTAGGAAAAGAGGAGCTAGGATTTACGACCCTAGCTAGAGATTTTAGTTGAATTAATTTGCATACTGTAAATTTTAATTTAGTTCAGTACAAGTCCCTGGTAGTCTCCTCTTATATCAATCACAGCAGGTTTTTCCCACATTTTTGGTCCTTCGAACCGGATAGTCTAGAAACTAGATAATTATTGGTCCTTTGAACCTAGATAGTCTATAAACTAGACTATATTATTCCAGCAAATACATAAGAAACTTCTTGATTTTGCATTGGAATAATTTTTACATATTCTAGCCTAACCTAGCTATCAGCCAATATTTATCATAGCTATATATCTAAGTAAACAAATTGTTTGCAGTGGCTTAAGCCACCATATCCATTAACAAGTAAGCATTCATATATTAATACTGTTCTGTGTTAGAAACCACAGTACTTAATCTATCAGTGTCAAAGACAACTGCATATTAATCATATACTATTATCTACCTCACTTGTGGTAACATACATACATATTTAAGTGTATTATCTAACATTATCTCTAATCAACTGATTTTCAGTGCTGCTCATTACATAATATTCTTTAAAAAAGAGTTTATCACTGTAAGAGCATTTCATTACAAATTATCCATAATCAACTATATCAAACCCTATTACAGGTAAAACCAGTAGGCATTCTACTGTATTTTATCAAGCAACTATTAGGGTAACAGATCTTGTAATAACTTTGCAAAAATAGTGACATTTACTATTTTTAAAAAATTATTACAGGATTTACCAACTTGGTGCATTCGGGTCACAAATCAAATTATCACAGTACTTTTGATAATTGAACACCTGCTACAACCAGATTCCAGGGAGGAAATGAAGGACGATCTTTGGAATCATTACCTAAGTAGACAGGAAAGCTCATTTATCAAAATATTAACATCACACATATTTATCAGAAAAAAGAAAATATCTCGGAATCTCCGAAACTCGGAAAAGGTCAAAATGACTAACAGTATTCCACCAGCTACTGAAACTGAAAAAGAAAAGGACACAAAGTGTCTAAAAATCACTTGAATCTACAGCCTACAGACCATTTAAATCAGGTGATAGACAAATGTCATCATCACTTGGCTACAATAGTCTACCATTGGGGATTAAGACCAATCTTAATCTCACATCACAATCTGAATGGCTAAACAGCCCCTCATCACTAATCCACAATCTGAATGGCTAAACAGCCCCTCATCACTAATCTACAATCTGAAAGGCTAACAGCCCATTGACAATGTCAATACAAATATTATCATCCATCTAAGATAACTATCTTAATCCAAGAATATAGTCTTGATCACCTAATCTCATGCTTTCACTGGAGTGAAAGCAGCCTCAGAAAATCTGAAGGCAATCAAGCGTCTCAAAGAGACTTACTTAATAGAAAAGGCAAAGCCGAGAAAATAAAAAGCAAAATGCTTCATCACATCATGAATAATGTAGATACACATTATTACAGATACAATTCATCCTTTAAGGAAATCCTTGGAGGAGTACAAGTGTTACATGCTTGTATGACCTACTTGCATGTAATTACTTACCTACGAATGTTACATACTTGTAACAACATCTTATCACAAAGCCAAATCTTTGATGGACTTCGAGCTTACGTACAAAGATTACGAAGCCGAGGAAAACTTAGATCTCAAGAAAAAATCACTAAAAGTGAATCCACGGACAAAAACAAAAATGTCCAAACTGGCAGTCCAAAATCAAGGCAACAAAACTCCTCTTCTGCAAAGTGGAAAAAGAGTAATGTTGGCTCTTATGCTATATCCCCACAGTTAACAGAACTGTAGGAAATCAAGCTCCCAAGACAGATAAGACAAAAGGAGCAGCAAGTGCCCCAAGATGCTTATTCTGTCAAGAAGCACATAGCATTTATCAATGCACAGTTTATGAAGGCCGTGCCAGTCGAATCAATCGACTGAAATCTCTGAACAGGTGCATCCGTTGTCTACGGAAGCACGATACAAGTGAGTGTAACACTCAATTGCAGAACTGCCAATATTGTAATAAAAGTGTACATCACACAGCACTCTGTGGTGATATCAACACTCAATCCAGATCACTTGCTTCCAATAATCAATCTTCATCTCAGGCAAAGCCAAAAGATGATACCACAACAGCAGTACAATTCTGTACAGTAATGAGTAATGTCAATGCCTCAGATACAGAAATTGTTACAACTGCCATATTGCCTACTGCACAGCTGGAACTGTGCAATGAAGGAGTTTGTATTCAAACTAGAGGCTTTTTTGATCAGGGTCACAGAAAACCTTCATCAGTAAAAAGATGGCAGAAGATTTACAACTTAAATCTTCAAAGCAAGTATCTACATCCATATCAGGGTTTTTTACCAGTTCAGGTCATAGAACCTTTCCGGTAGTACAACTCATTGTCTGCCTGGGTACATCCCAAAGGACAGTCGAAGCCATAGTAGTTGATAAAATTCCTACTGAAATGGAAGTGACTGGTCTGGCAGCCACAATTAAATTCCTAAAAGAAAAAGGAATTCAATTAGCAGATCCTCGGCTCGATTCTGATTACATAGGAGATATCGGAATCCTGATTGGAGCTGACTATTATCATCAATTCATTCTGTCAGAAGAATGTATGGGTATGAAAATACTCAAATCAGCAGGAGGCATATTGTTGACAGGACCTATACTAGATCTTGAACCTTCAACTCCTGAAAAATCACATCATACAGAAACTGTAATCATGGCCTGACTAGGCAAAGATCAATCACCCCTTAAAATCCCCCACATGATTGATGATGGATTGGAATCTGTACATCAATTGTGGGAACTTGATGCTATAGGAATAATTCCTGATCAACCAAGTCCTGATGATGTCTGTGCATACAATCAGTACTTAGAAACTGTACAGTATCATGATGGACAGTACTGGGTAAGGCTACCATGGAAAATCAACCATAAAACCTTACCTACCAATTATCACATGGCTTATAGTCAATTTAAATCTCAATTAGCAAAGCTAAGAAAAAGGCCTGAGCATTTAAAACTCTATCATGAGATTATAGCTCAACAATTAAGAATAAATTCATAGAAGTCGTGAAACACGACAATAAGCAAACAGGCCATTTTTTACCACACATGGCTGTAATGAGAGAATCAAAAACAACTCCTTTACGGATAGTTTTTAACTGTAGCTCTAAATCTGGACCCCAAGGAACCAGTCTAAATGATTGTTTGCAAACAGGTCCAAGTCTAACTCAGAAATTGTATGACATACTGTTGAAGTTTAGACTTAATAAATATGCATATTCAGCAGATATAAGTAAGGCCTTTCTAAGAGTCGGCTTGCAGGAAGAAGATAGAGACTTCACTAAGTTTCTATGGGTAGAGAACCCAGAAGATATCAATAGTCCTATAGTGACTTTCAGATTTTCATCAGTACTTTTTGGCGCTACAAGTAGTCCATTCCTGTTGCAAGCAACTCTAGATACTCATCTGAAGAAATCATCAAGTCCCTATAAGGCTGAAATCAGTCAGAATCTATATGTAGATAATTTTCAAGGGACAGTTAACAGTACTACTGAACTGTTACAATTATATCAAGAGGCCAACAAGGAGCTACAAGGTGCCAACATGCCACTACAATCTTGGGCCTCTAATAATGCAACATTGAATAATCAAATAGCAAGAGATTACCCTGAATATCACGTACCAGAATCACAAAAGGTGTTAGGTATGGAGTGGGATTTAATCTCGGACATGATCTCGATCAAATCCGTGCCAGTAAATTATTGCATTGCTACAAAAAGGGATTTGCTTTCACAAGTTAGCAAAGTATTTGACCCACTTGGTCTACTAAATCCTTTAACTATCAAGTGGCGTTTACTGGTGCAAGAAGCTTGGAAGTCTAAAGTTGGTTGGGATGATCCACTACCACTCCAGTTACAAAAAGCTTGGATGGAAATGGCTCAAGAACAAACTTTAGTCGAAAAGATAATCTTTCCGAGACACATAGTCGAGGAAAATGATGAAGTAACACTACATGTATTCGCAGACTCGTCAGCCAAAGCTTTTGGAGCTTGTGCTTACTTAGTGACTTCTAATCAATCATATCTTATCACCTCTAAGGCCAGAGTCGCTCCATTAAAAAAGAGGACTTTGCCTCAGATGGAACTAACAGCACTGCTAACAGCCACACGCTTAGCTGTGCATATCAAACAAGTCTTGTCTACCATGAACATCAAAGATGTCATTATATGGTCTGACAATGAAGCTGTTTTACAATGGGTACGAAACGACAACTGTCCGACTCCCTATGTAAAAAATCGCGTCTCGGAAATTAAAGAAATTTCCGCAGGCTTTCAATTGTTGCATGTACCAACAAAAGATAATCCAGCTGATCTCTTATCAAGAGGTATGACGTTTAAACAATTTGCAAAGGCAGATATTTGGTTTTATGGGCCTAGATGGTTAGTGAATGGCAGTTGGCCTGAACAAAAGCCGCACGTCATCACGACACAAACCATAACTACCACCAGGCAGCAAGCTCAAATATCAGTCTTGGATTGTACTCGTTACTCCTCGCTCATCAAATTAATCAATGTAACACAGAACGTGTTTCAATATCTCAGGAAAAAAGGTATAAAATACACTTTTCCTGATGCACTTATCTATTGGGTAAGACAAGCCCAGACAGAAACTTATGGTAAGAACTATGAAAATCTTCCGCATAAGTTAAAACACAATCTCGGTCTGTGGATAGACCAAGAAAATCACAACATTCTGCGTTGTGGAGGGAGACTTAAACACGCAGATGTTAATCTAGATACCGTGCATCCATGGCTTTTACCAAAAAATCATTGGATCACCAGGTTGATTGTGTTACATACACATCAACAAATCATCAAACATGGAGGAGTGTTAGACACACTCACACAAATCAGACAACAGTACTGGATTCCTCAGGGAAGACAGTCAGTCAAATCAATCTTGAAAAATTGCATGATATGCCGAAGGTACGATGCAAAAACTTGCTCTTATCCAGGCCACCACCTCTACCAAAAGAACGTGTGGTCCATCTACATCCTTTCGAAACGACCGGAGTAGATTATACAGGAGCAATATATCTAACAGGGACTCCAGATAAGCAACCTATCAAGGCATACATCTGTCTGTTCACCTGTGCTACCACCAGGGCAGTACATTTAGAGGTAACACCCGATATGACTGCTCAATCATTTATTCAAGCTTTCCGCAGATTCGCAGCACGCCGATCATGCCCCAAGCTGATGATTTCAGATAACGGAGCAAACTTGGTAGCTGGAGAAGCATGTCTACGGGAAATCTGTTCCCATCCTGCAGTTACTTCCACACTGGAACAGCGTCATTGCAGATGGAAATTTATCCCTCCAAGAGCCCCATGGCACGGAGGATTTTATGAACGGTTAATAGGAACTGTCAAAAGATCCTTGAGAAAATCTCTACACCGTCAGAAAATCAATCTTCAAGAACTCCAGACAGTAATCACGGAAATAGAATCAAGGGTGAATAACCGGCCGTTGACTTACTTGTCTGATGATCCTACTCAACATGAGCCATTAAGTCCTGCACACCTAATGTATGGAAGACTTCTGACTCCAGTACCATCTCTAGTGGATGATGAGATCAGAGATCCCTCATATGTGGGTCAGAGCGAGTTGGTTCAGGGGTATAAGCATCTGTCCAGCATAATCCAAAAATGGAATGATGTTTGGACAAAAGAATATCTTACATCTCTACGAGAACATCACTATGGGGCCAATGTCCCACATAATATATCTAATCTCCAACCTGGCGATATTGTCTTGGTAGACAGTGATGGCCCTAGGGCTGACTGGCCATTAGGTAAGTTGTCTCAGTCCATCCAGATAGCCAGGGGATTTTGAGAATAGTCAAGATCCTGTCTAAAGGAACAACTTCCCTGAAGACATTGGACAAACTCGTCCACATGGAATCAGTGAGCCAGCTGCAGTTAGATCTGAGAGACCTCAAGACTTCAACTACACCTGACCCACAGACTCCTAACAGGCACAATCGTCCACAACGGACAGCCGCACAAAAGTGCAAGCAAATTTGCACTTGTATTATCAATCGATGGAGAGTAAATAAATACATATGGTTACTACTGTCCTTTAGTATGGGACTCTGTGCCAG
>WNGS01008067.1:0-30780 GCA_020271785.1 Procambarus virginalis
TACTATCACACCAATACTAGTACACCACTACTACCACACCACAACTAGTACACCACAACTAGTACACCACTACTACCCACCACTACTAGTACACCACTACTACCAAACCACAACTAGTACACCACAACTAGTACACCACTACTACCACACCACAACTACCACACCATTACTAGTACACCACTAGTAGTACACCACTACTAGTACACCACAACTAGTACACCACTACAACCACACCAGTACTAGTACACTACTACTACCACACCACTACTAGTACACCACTACTAGTACACCACAACTATCACACCACAACTAGTACACCACTACTACCACACAACTACTACCACACAACTACTACCACACAACACTACCACACCACTACTACCATACCACTACTACCTCACCACTATTGCCACACTACTACTACCACACCACTACTAGTACACCACCACTACCCACACCACAACTAGTACACCACAACTAGTACACCACTAGTACCACACAACAACTAGTACACCACTACTACCACACCATAACTTGTACACCACAACTAGTACACCACTACTACCACACCACTACTACCATACTACTACTAGTTCACCACTACTACCACACCACAACTAGTACACCACAACTAGTACACCACTACTACCACACCACTACTAGTACACCACTACTACCACACCACAACTAGTACACCACAACTAGTACACCACTACTACCACACAACTACTACCACACCACTACTACCATACCACTACTACCTCACCACTACTACCACACCACTACTACCACACCACTACTAGTACACCACTACTATCATACAACTACTACCACACCACTACTACCACACCACTACTACCACACCACTACTGTTACACCACTACTACCACACCACAACTAGTACACACAACTAGTACACTACTAGTACCACACCACAACTAGTACCGACTACTATCACACCACTACTACCACACCACTACTAGTACACCACTGCTACTTCCATTCCACTACTACCACACCACTACTACCACACCACTACTAGTACACCACTACTAACATACCACTACTACCACACCACTACTACCTCACCACTACTACTACACCACTACTACCACACTACAACTAGTACCCCACTACTAGTACACCACTACTTCCACATTGCAAGTAGTATACCACAACTAGTACACCACTACTACCATACCACTACTACCTCACCACTACTACCACACAACTACTACCACACCACTACTACCACACTGTAACAATCGAGGCTTGTTGTAAAAATTATCCAGAATGGTTATCTACACAAGGGAGAATGGGAAGCTGGACGGCATGGCGACCTCGGGACCTGTCCCCAGAGAATTCGTGGTGAAAATAACCTGATGCCTTTGTTCACAAGTTTCATAATGAATCATTCTACAGTATTCACTATTTAGAGAAATATACCTTCAGTCATTTTTGCATTCAAATTGTATTGTATAGTATTACTGTTTATAATATCAAGAGTATATTAATTATTAGAAGAAAGAGTTTGTCACCATCAGTGACGTCACGAGCGAGAACTAGGCCTCTAAGGCGGAGGGACCGGACGGTCATAAGTCACCATTGCCATGTCCTCTATTTTTCTCAAAGGTCAAACAGCTATTTTGTAATTGGGAATAGCTCTTCCTTAAGATGTTTGTGTAATTTAACTTCAGGACAATAAATCAATCAATCTGGATAATTCAGTACGACAGAGTTTAATTGTTATAACTTAAGCCTGGCCAAGTAACTTGGTAAGCTATGCGGAACAATACTCTGCTCTGGGCTCCGGGAGAGAGGAGCATGAGAGAGAGGACGGGCAGTGGGGTATCCGGATCAACTGGGGGAGGTCACCATCTCACCTCCCATAAGACCAGCACTCTACCCAAGCGGGTCAACATAGAAGGTAGAGTTGCTTTGCGAGTTTCTTAGGAATAGTCCACTCATTGCCGTTAAATATTCAGTTAGGGAGTGTTCAAGTAGGGAGTGAACAATTATTTAGATTTTGCTTAATTTTGAATAAATTAATTAGTTAATGTGTATTTTTATTATTTCCATTTTTCTTTTGTATTTTTGTGAAATTGTCCTTGTCACGTGGTCCCCACGTGGTTGAGTTGAAGTGGACGCCGATGCTCCTCAAATCCGAGTACATCATTCACATCGTTTTGAATTAACTACTCGCGTAAGATCAAAGGTTATTGGTTACTAGTGGGGAATCAAGCCCCAAGGTTGAGTGTTTAGCGTGATCGATCCAGATCTCGATCATTGCTCATTTGGTTACTGATCTGGTGGTGGCGGCAGAAAGGAGATCCTAGAACTTTGCTAGAAGTCTATTTTCACGTCATACGGGTTGTAGAATCTCAAGTCGGTAAATCGTCTTGAGACCACGTGGCGTGGAGTCGGCTCGAGTAAAAGTCTTGGGGTCCCTTGGTTAAGAACTAAAGTAAAGAATACGGGTAAAGAGAGAAAAAGGGGGGTAGAAGGAAGAGACCCCGTCCCGTGTTACAATGGTGGCAGCGGTGGGATGGGGTTGAGGAATGGTGTGGGTGGCCTCGGGTTGGGGTGTGGATTGAGGGTGGGGATGGGGTTGAGGAATGATGTGGGTGGCCTTGGGTTGGGGTGGGATTGAGGGTGGGGATGGGGTTGAGGAATGGTGTGGGTAGCTTTGGGTTGGGGTGTGGATTGAGGGTGGGGATGGGGTTGAGGAATGGTGTGGGTAGTCTCGGATTGGGGTGTAGATTGAGGGTGGGGATGGGGTTGAGGAATGGTGTGGATAGCTTCGGGTTGGGGTGTGGCTGGAGGTTGGGGTTGAGGTACTGTGTGGGTGGCCTGGGGTTGGAATGGGAAAGGGGTGGCCTGAGGTAGGAATGGGTATGGGGTGGCCTGGGGTTGCGGGAAGGGTTGGTATAGGAATGGAGGTTGGGGTGGTATATGAAATGAGGATGGGGTGGGTATAGGAAGTGAGGATGGGGACAACACGATTTTCTCGGAAAATAACTAAATTCGGCAAAAATGTAATTATCACTGTTTAATGCTTAAGAACAGAATTACGTCCCTTGCGCGCACTAGAGAGTAATGCTGGCCCCAGAATGTACACGAAACATGAGAATTCGAATTTTCGCCAAAATGTACGAATCTAGCCCAAGCTGGACTTAGAAAATTTTTCGACCTACGTGTCACAAAAAAAAAAATCTAAGTCTAAAAACGTAATTCTACCGTCTTACTGGTAAAACTAGAAACAATATCACTCGCAACGACTGGAGAATCCTAATGACACCCAGACCATGTACGTGACCTACTAATACAAATTAATTACCGTTAACGACTTTCCAACGATGACTTAGCCGAAAACTTATCCCAAAATACTTAGAAATATTTCCACGAGTTCTATCAGACACGAAAATTACTATCCCTTAACAAACTCCTTCACTTAACTATCATGACCGACCTATAGCCCTAAGTTCAGAGGATTAACTACGCTCCAGAACCAACGCCTCTGACTTAGACTGATATAATAAGGAATATCAAGACTTAAATACACACTTAGCCTAATATACACGAAAATACGGAACACTTGGGAAAAATTTTAACCGGGGATTGAATTTAGGGGAAGAAATTGTTAATCTCTAGAAAACGCAATTAAACGGGATTACTTTATAAATTTAATTATACTTAATTTAAAGATACACTCGACTTAATACTATAATTGCTCCTACCGGCCCGCCGTCCCACGCCTAGCCTAGGGGTCTCGACCGTCTAGATTCTAACAGAGTGACACACAGCTTTCAGCAACAATTGACTAGAGGCGACTCAACCTCCACTAAGTGTGCGACCACTTAGTCGTTGAATCGTTGCTAGGTAGTTTACTAGTCCGTCCCTCGAAGGCCGCAACGCCCTTCACGGATTTACGTTTTTCCTAGCGTTTTGGGTCGTCTAACAACGCCCTCGGACTATCTCCTGGCGTCCCACAGATAAATCCGCCCAGACAGCCCATAAGGAACTGCTGTTGAGAGTATGATGGCTCCCAACACCTCTGAATCTATTGCAATGGGTCGAGTATGGTACCCAGTCCAATAAACTCTGAGCGGTCTCCTTAACCAATACAACTGAACAGAAATTACTTACTAACTAATCCTTAATAGTATCAGCCCGCATGAACGCAAGATTCGCCACTCCCCACTCAAACGCACTGTCGTGAGGCGTACTGCTAATCCTGGCCCGCGGCTGTCCTCCCTAGCCTCCACGCACGTGTCCGAATGGCGAGACGCGTGAGCCTTTCAACAATTTCAAACAAAATTGTTGAAACCACCGCTGTGCACCATTGTAACACGGGACGGGTTCTCACTTCCTTCTACCCTTTTCTCTCTTTACCCGTGTTCTTTACTTTAGTTCTTAACCAAGGGACCCCAAGACTTTTACTCGAGCAGACTCCACGCCACGTGGTCTCAAGACGATTTACCGACTTGAGATTCTACAACCCGTATGACGTGAAAATAGACTTCTAGCAAAGTTCTAGGATCTCCTTTCCGCCGCCACCACCAGACCAGTAACCAAATGAGCAATGATCGAGGTCTGGGTCGACCACGCTAAACAATCAACCTTGGGGCTTGATTCCCCACTAGTACAAATAAACCTTGGATCTTACGTGTGTAGTTAATTAAAATCAACAGGAGTAATAATCCTGATTCGGTGTTAGAATCGGCGCCCAATTCAACTCGGCCACGTGGGAACCACGTGACAAGGACCATTCACATGAATACAAAAAAAATGGAAATAATAAAAAAATACACATTAAGCTAATTAATTTATTAAAAAATTAAGCAAAATCTAAATAATTGAGCACTCCCTAACTGAATATGAACTGACTATAAATTTAACGGCAATGAGTGACTATCCCTAAATCACTCTTAAGCAACTTTACCTTCTATAGACAGCTAGATGTTGTGTTGCCTTGGGGAAGAGGTGAGATGGATGACCTCTCCCAGTTGCTGCTGAAACCACACTGCTCTGTCCTCTCTCTCCACTACCCAGAGGCCTACATCTGTATTCTTCCGCTAGTATCTAAGTTACTTTGCCAGGCTTAAGTTATAACAATTAACCTCTGTCGTACTGAATTATCCGGATTGATTGATTTATTGTACTGAAGTTAAATTACACAAACATCTTAAGGAAGAGCTATTCCCAATTACAAAATAGCTATTTGACCTCTGAAAAATAGAGGACATGTCAACTCTGGTGACCTGTGAACTCATAGGTCACTCCGCCTCACAGCCTAGTCCTGCCCTGTGACGTCACTGAAGGTGACTTAACACTCATTCTCCTAATAATTAATATACTCTTGATATTATACAGTGATACTATACAGTGCAATTTGAATACAAAATGACTGAAGGTTAATTTCTCTAAATAAGTGAATACCATAGGATGATTCATTATGAACAAAGGCGTCAGGTTATCCTCACCACAATTCCCCCAGGGAGGATGCTCCCATGTGCTTGGGGTCAGGTCTCTACCCGAGCCTTCTAGAACCTTCTTACAACAACCTAGATTGTTACCTAGATTGTTACAACCACACTGCTCTGTCCTCTCTCTCCACTACCCAGAGGCCTACATCTGTATTCTTCCGCTAGTATCTAAGTTACTTTGCCAGGCTTAAGTTATAACAATTAACCTCTGTCGTACTGAATTATCCGGATTGATTGATTTATTGTACTGAAGTTAAATTACACAAACATCTTAAGGAAGAGCTATTCCCAATTACAAAATAGCTATTTGACCTCTGAAAAATAGAGGACATGTCAACTCTGGTGACCTGTGAACTCATAGGTCACTCCGCCTCACAGCCTAGTCCTGCCCTGTGACGTCACTGAAGGTGACTTAACACTCATTCTCCTAATAATTAATATACTCTTGATATTATACAGTGATACTATACAGTGCAATTTGAATACAAAATGACTGAAGGTTAATTTCTCTAAATAAGTGAATACCATAGGATGATTCATTATGAACAAAGGCGTCAGGTTATCCTCACCACAATTCCCCCAGGGAGGATGCTCCCATGTGCTTGGGGTCAGGTCTCTACCCGAGCCTTCTAGAACCTTCTTACAACAACCTAGATTGTTACAATGAGTAGGTTGGCAGTTTTCTTGGTTTTATAGTAAATCGTCAATTGTATCTTCTGATTTTTGTCTGTAGGGATAACGTTTCTATTAACAGTATCTTTCAGGACCCTTTCCTCCGTTTTATGAGCTGTGGAAAAGAAGTTCCTGTTAAATAGTCTAATAGAGGGTACAGGTGTTGTGTTAGTTGTCTCTTCAGAGGTTGCATGGCGTTTCACCTTCCTTCTTATGACGTCTTCAATGAAACCATTGGAGAAGCCGTTGTTGACTATGACCTGCCTTATCCTACAGAGTTCTTCATCAACTTGCTTCCATCCTGAGCTGTGGCTGAGCATAGGCACATTCCTATGTTTGTTCCCTTAGTGTAGACTGCAGTGTGGAAACCTCCACTCCTTTCCATGACTGTTACATCTAGAAAGGGTAGTTTCCCATCCTTCTCCATCTCGTAAGTGAAACGCAACACAGAATTCTGCTCAAATGCTTTCTTCAGCACTTGCAGATGTCTGACATCAGGTACCTGTGTAAAAAAAGTGGAAAGTGGAGTTGGAGATCCTGTTGGACGACATATTCGATCTCGAGACACAAAAGAAGGTCACCACCAAAGACACCTTACAAGCAGAACTTATTGCGGAAGGAGGAAAGAATCGAGGCAATTACAGAAGCACCATACTGTCCCCTGAGCTCAAAGCAGCAGCTAAGAGCCTTCGTGAGAACAAGGAGATAGTCGTCAGAAGAGGTGACAAGTCGCCAATATACGTCATTCTTAAAAAAGACGAATATCTGGCGAAAATGAACCTCATTCTCTCTGACCAAACTAAATTCCAAAGGGTAACGAAGGACACTACAGCCGAATTGAAGGCAAAGGTCAACAAATTGATCGAAACTGTGAACGCCAAGAAATCCGGACTCCACCTGCCAAAGATTATTCGGGAATATAAGCCTGGATATGCGTATGGAAATGTCAAGACACATAAGCCTGGAAACCCACTTCGGCCAATCATTAGCCAGATACCCACACCCACGTACAGACTGGTGAAGCGACTCAACGGCTTACTGACTCCTTATGTCCCTTGTGCCTTCAGCCTGAAGTCCAGGAAGGAATTTGTTGACTTACTGCGGGGAACACGGCCACAGGGATAAGAGCCTCGTTAGACGTAGAATCACTGTTCACCAACGTACCTGTGGATGAAACAATCGGGATGATAGTGGGCAGAGTGTATCGTGATCCGGCCTGTACTCCTCTTGACATACCAGAAAACATTCTAAGGAAACTACTCCAAGCTTGTACTAAAGAAGCACCCTTCTTGAGCCCAGATGGGCACATGTATAAGCAAGTAGATGGGGTCGCCATGGGTTCTCCCCTAGGTGTCCTGTTTGCGAACTTCTACATGGGTACCATCGAACAAAAGGTCTTAGTCGATATGAACTTGAAACCGGCCATATACTGCAGGTATGTTGACGACATTTTTACACAGGTACCTGATGTCAGACATCTGCAAGTGCTGAAGAAAGCATTTGAGCAGAATTCCGTGTTGCGTTTCACTTACGAGATGGAGAAGGATGGGAAACTACCCTTTCTAGATGTAACAGTCATGGAAAGGAGCGGAGGTTTCCACACTGCAGTCTACACTAAGGAAACATAGGAATGTGCCTCAATGCCAACAGTGACTGCCCAGACAGGTACAAGAGGAGTGTTGTTAACGCTTATGTCGACCGTGCTCTCAGCCACAGCTCAGGATGGAAGCAAGTCGATGAAGAACTCTGTAGGATAAGGCAGGTCTTAGTCAACAACGGCTTCTCCAATGGTTTCGTTGAAGACATCATAAGAAGATGAAACGCCATGCAACCTCTGAAGAGACAACTAACACAACACCTGTACCCCCTATTAGACTATTTTACAGGAACTTCTTTTCCACAGCTCATAAAACGGAGGAAAGGGTCCTGAAAGATATTGTTAATAGAAACGTTATCCCTACAGACAAAAATCAGAAGATACAATTGACGATTTACTATAAAACCAAGAAAACTGCCAACCTACTCATGAGAAACTCCCAGACACAAAGCAGAACGCTTTGAAAGAGACCAATGTCGTCTATGCCTTCAAATGCCCACTTGGGGACTGTAAGCCTCAAAGAACTCAGTATATAAGCAAGACAACATCTCTTTCCAGGCGATTAACGATGCATAAGCAACAGGGCTCTATCAAGGAACATATAATCTCTTCCCACAACCAGACCATCACCAGAGAAGTCTTAACAAAAACACGGAAATCATCGATAGATACAGCGATAGCAGGCAGCTTGATATCTGCGAGGCACTACACATTAAGAAGTCAACACCAGCAATCAACAGCCAATTAACGCACAATTATATTCTACCCACTTCAAGACTCCACTCCAATATAGAAGCATCAAGAAATATGGGCCAATAGGCCCTCTGCAGTTACTTCTATTCTTCCCTTTAGCTTATACCCATTGTTTCGTGTTCTGTGTTGTGTTGAAAGTTTGTTTTCACCTCATCCAAAACTATTGTAACATATCACCTCACCCAAATGCAGGTATAAAAAAGTCAAAGCTGTTTAAACTCTGTTCAGCTATAGTTGTGTGTGTGTAAACTAAAGTCTTTGAAAATGTAATAAGTTTTACGAAACGCGCTCAAGTGTCGCGTCAGACTAGAAATAAAATGAACTTTGGAGAATTGATTTTTCAGTTACCATCAACAGTGAAAAGAATATAAGAAACATTGAGAAAATTCGTGTTAGAATTATTAATCTATATTTAATAATATATATATATATATATATATATATATATATATATATATATATATANTTCTTCTACTCCCCAAGCCTGGCCCGATAACATTGCAAGCCAGAAGAAAGCAGAAATTCCCTTAGGGTATTACAGGCAAATAATCAGTGTATAAATCAAGTAACTGGCAACCGGTGGCATCCTGCCCCCGACCTGGGACAAACAACGGTCAACTATATGGTCCCCGGGGACCCATATTTCTCCACCAGGCGATAAGTAACCCCACATAAACTTGACAAATAAACATATGTAATATTATAAATATACTGTATACATATTATATATACATACATATAATATTATAAATATTTGCATATAATATTATAACACTGCAAACCCAATATGGAGGTGTGTGGAGGCTGCCATAAGTCACTTTGGAAGACTGTTGTAGGCATTGTATGTAACATTTGTAACATAAGATTTCACCTGAGTTGTACAGAATTACCTACACAATATGCAAACAGACAAGGTACCTATTGGATCTGTCACAATGATAGACTGATGTGGGAAAACATCACCAAACTAATAAATAACATTCCTGAAATACATAGGCTACAATTCACACAAAAACTACCAGAAATATATGCTGAATATATAAAGACAGCAACGAACTCTGAGCACAACCCAGTGACTGAGAATTTAGAGAGCCAAAGTGGCAATGTGGAAGGACATAGTGTCGAGGTACACAAAAATGAAGGCAGAATGGTAGAGCAAACTGGTGATATGAATAAGGAGGGAAAAAATGAGACGAATGAGAACACAAATGAGAAAGACGAAAGCAACAAGGAGAAAGATAAGAGCAATACCGAGAAAGAATGCAGAAATGAGAACGTTGTAACAAAAAACGCAGAGGTAGCCAAGTCGTGCACGGGTACAAACAAGAATAATACAATCACAGTTGAAAATATTTGCAGGTATTATGCAAAAGGACAGTGCATATATGGGCCCAGAGGCACGGAATGCTCATTCATGCACCCACGGAAATGTCGAAACTGGTTAGGGAAAGGCAGATGTCGTTTTGATACAGAATGTAGATATTTTCACCCTAAGCTATGCAAACTCTCAGTTAATGAGAGGAAATGCTATGATCTTCATTGCCCTGATTTCCACGTCAGAGGTACACAGCGCTATATAAGAGAGGAAGTCCAATATAATAGCCCTGAAAATTTTTTAGAGGCAGGCAGAAACAGAGAGAGAAACAGACAGGCAGAAACGTGGCAGGAATACGGATGGAGAGGGGGGAATACCCAAGACTGGACTACGGTTTGTCATCAAGCCCACACATACTACACCCCCCAACTACACAGAGAGTACCACACTCCCCAATATCACTTCCAAAACTGGACAAACCATTGCCACAACAACACACCCTGGGTCAGGGTAGAGAGGAGGGAGAACTACCAAAACCTTCCAGAAGTGACACACAATATGGACAATCATTCATATTTGCAAACATTCAAGGTTTAAAGCCAAAGTCAAGAAATAAAGTTAAGTTCATAAATGGCCTCCTATTAGAGTCAAACTCATATTTGGGGCATTCACGGAAACTCATATAAAAGATTACTTGGATGGTGAAATCTGGATTCCAAATTATAATTTATATAGATGTGATAGAAAAACTAGGTCAAATGGAGGAGTAGGTCTGTATATTAAAGAGGACCTGGTATGCACAGAACTACTAAACTCAACTAATGAGGTGGTAGAGGTACTTGGAATTAAGGTAGAGAAACTAAACCTAATTATTATTCTAATATATAAACCGCCAGATACAACGGTTGAGGAATTCACAGAGCAGATGCACAAAATAGAGAACATACTTGATAACCTAGCAAACCCAGCTCCAGATATTATCTTCCTTGGAGATTTCAATTTACCGAATCTAAGATGGAGAATGGCAAACACAAATATCATAGCAGGGAATGACCCGGGAAATAACCAGCCACAGGTCAGAGAACTTTTGAGATTCTGTGACAAATTCTCGCTCAATCAACAGATTACAGAACCAACTAGGAACGAAAACACACTAGACTTGATATTCACAAACAATGATGAACTAATCAGAGACATCACAATCTCAGATACTTCATACTCAGACCATAAGCTCATTGAAGTACGAACTAGCATAAATAACGGTACTAGGTCTAAGAGACCCAACAAGCGAGAAGGAATATTCAATCAATTCAATTTCAACAATAAGAGGATCGACTGGGAAAAAATAAATGTAGACCTTGCAACCATTCAATGGGAGACGGTCTTAAGCGACAAAACTCCCACACAGGGAATAGCTCAACTGACAGCTGAAGCTTACAAGGTTTGCTTGACGCACGTGCCTATGAGGAGGGGCAGAAAGAGGACCACTCTAGAAAGAGAACGCAGACGACTGTACAGGAGAAGGAAAAAAATAACGAAAATGCTTCGGCAGACACAACTATCACAAGCAAGGAAAAAAAGCCTAAGCAGGGAGATCAAAGAAATAGAACAAACGTTGAAGCGATCATATGAGTCTGAGGAAATGGAATTGGAACAGAAAGCTATACAAGAGATAAGGAAAAATCCTAAATATTTTTCACATACGCAAAATCAAAATCCAAAACCCCGACCAGTATTGGACCGTTAATTACAAATGGAGGTACGTACACAGAGGACGATAAAGAGATTAGTGAAATTCTAAGAAGCCAGTATGAGGCTATGTTTAGCACACCAATAAACAACATGAAAGTTGATGACCCAGACAGCTTCTTTATGAATGACATTCAAGCTGCAGATAATATAACGGATATTACCACAAACTCGGAAGATTTTGAAAGAGAAATTGACAATATGCCTATGCACTCAGCTCCGGGGCCTGACTCATGGAATTCAATATTCATAAAGAAATGTAAAGTACCAGTAGCGAGAGCACTCAGCGTAATATGGAGAAAGAGCCTGGATACAGGGGAGATACCAGCAGCACTTAAATCTGCAGATATAGCTCCATTGCACAAGGGGGGGAGTAAAGCCTTGGCAAAAAATTATAGGCCAGTTGCACTAACATCACACATAATAAAAGTGTTTGAAAGAGTGATTAGGAATCAAATTTCTAGTTTTATGGAAAACAATGAATTGCACAACCCAGGACAACATGGATTTAGAGCGGGAAGATCCTGTCTGTCACAGTTACTCAACCACTATGACAAAATCACAGAAGCCCTAGAAGAAAAGCAAAATGCTGATGTTGTATACACAGACTTTGCAAAGGCGTTCGACAAATGTGACCATGGGGTGATAGCTCACAAAATGAGGTCAATGAGAATAACTGGAAAAGTAGGACGCTGGATACTCAATTTCCTGTCGAACAGAACACAAAGAGTAACAGTCAATCAGATAAAATCGAGTCCAAGCGTTGTTAAAAGCTCTGTACCTCAAGGTACAGTCCTTTCACCACTACTGTTCCTTATTCTCATATCTGATATAGACAAAAATACACGTCACAGCTTCGTGTCGTCCTTTGCAGATGACACAAAAATCAGCATGAAAATTACCTCTGCTGAAGACATTGAGAAACTACAAGCAGATGTCAACAAAGTTTTCGATTGGGCAGCAGAAAATAACATGATGTTTAACAGTGATAAATTTCAGGTACTCAAGTACGGCAAAAATGAGGATCTGAAACATAATACAGGGTACAAAACACAATCGAATCTTCCCATAGTAGAAAAACAGCATGTCAAGGATTTGGGAATAATGATGTCAGACGATCTAACGTTTAGGGAGCATAACCAAGCAAATATTGCGTCAGCCAGAAAAATGATCGGATGGATTACAAGAACTTTCAAATCCAGGGATCCCATCACATTGGTTTTACTCTTCAAGTCACTTGTGTTGTCCCGTCTCGAGTACTGCTCAGTACTCACTTTCCCCTTCAGAGCAGGAGAGATTGCTGAAATAGAGGGAATACAGAGAACATATACGGCACGCATAGACGAGATAAAGCACCTAAATTATTGGGATCGTCTCAAAGCTCTCCAAATGTACTCTCTAGAAAGGAGACGAGAGAGATACCAAATAATTACACATGGAAAATACTGGAGGGGCAGGTCCCAAATCTGCACAGTAAAATAACAACGTACTGGAGTGAACGATATGGAAGAAAGTGCAAGATTGATCCAGTGAAGGGCAGAGGTGCCATAGGCACAATCAGAGAGCACTGTATAAACATCAGAGGTCCGCGGTTGTTCAACATCCTCCCAGCGACTATAAGAAATATTGCCGGAACAACCGTGGACATCTTCAAGAGAAAACTGGACTGTTTTCTAAGAGAAGTTCCGGACCAGCCGGGCTGTGGTGGGTATGTGGGCCTGCGGGCCGCTCCAAGCAACAGCCTGGTGGACCATGCTCTCACAAGTCGAGCCTGGCCTCGGGCCGGGCTTGGGGAGTAGAAGAACTCCCAGAACCCCATCAACCAGGTAACCAGATATCAACCAGGCTTAGGGAGTAAAAGAAGAAGCTGCTTACAAGTAGCAGCTTGTGAGAGTTTGGTCCACCAGACTGTTGCTTGGAGCAGCCCGCAGGCCCACATACCCAACACAGCCCGGTTGGTCCGGCACTCCTTGAAGAAAACAATCTAGTTTTCTCTTGAAGATGCCCACGGTTGTTCCGGCAATATTTCTGATGCTCGCTGGTAGGACGTTGAACAACACCAGACCTCTGATGTTTATTCAGTTTTCTCTGATTGTGCCTATGGCACCTCTGTTCTTCACTGGTTCTATTCTGCATTTTCTTCCATATCGTTCACTCCAGTATTCATTACATTCGCAATGTAATGCAGCGATTCATTACATTCAACGCTGGTTTTCTGGGGGGCACCCTGTCGGCTCCCAGGAGCTAACTACCCAAAGACAAGGAAAAACAGGGACTTACCCAGGCGGCGGTCAGTCCTCACTCCTCAACGCGAAGCTGAGACAACTGGCTGCAACCGCCGACCAATGCAGCACAGGCCCTACTAGGTCCAAGGACTTTGACCAGGTAGCGAGGGGCCAGAACCCTGGTTGATACCTGGTTAATGGGGTTCTGGGAGTTCTTCTACTCCCCAAGCCCGGCCCGAGGCCAGGCTCGACTTGTGTCCGACCAACAACAACCCAGTGTCCGAATATAAACCCAAGACATGTTACCAAAGACGGCAGCCAGTGCAGCAAACTTACGAACATCATGTGCACGAGGATAGAACGCAGGCTCGCTAGACTTAACCCTGCGGATGACCTGGGAGACCAGAGCCTGGGAACAGGAAAGAAGGGAAACTGGGTCAACCCTAAGCGCATCCTCAGCCACCACAGCCTTGGCGCGCAAATAACGATGGAGAGCCGCAACCGGACACAACACATGATGCATCCCCGGCCTGACCATCCAAGCATCATCAACCCAAGGACCCCCTTCGGAAAGCAGCAGACTCATTCTTCGTCAGAAAAAGAGACAGCTGCAAGAGAACAAACTTACTACCAGGACCAAAGGAGCAGAAACCCCTGCACTGGAGGAGAGCATGAAGCTCCCCAACTCGACTCCCCAAAGGCCTATGCCTACAGGATAAGAGCCTTAGAAAAACAGTCCTGAACTGAAGGGGCCATAACAAACTGAGGAGAAGAGAGAAAAGAGAGCACCCGGTCCGAAGACCAGGACGGCTCAGGTGGCACATGAGCAGGCCGGTGGTGAAACAACGTATGAGATAGCTTATGGAACAAAGCAGACGTAACATCAATACCGAACGCAAGTTGGAGCACAGCACAATATGAGGCGACAGTATTTGGCACAAGATGACGATTCTGAAACAACCACGAAAGAATGGACAAAACAACCCTATTAGAGATCAAAGTACACCTACGCAGTGAGAGGAAAAACCGGAAGGATCGCCAGGAAACTTCATACTGGTGCCTAGTCAAAGCACGCAGGTGGGAGACCAACAACAAAGCCACCTGCACACCATAAAAGTTGTGATAGACTTGAGTCAGAAAATCCAGACGCAAAGACTTGAGGAGAAGAACGAACTAACTTTATATCAGGCTGGACCAATCTGCTGAAAGAGGCAGAGCTGCAAAAGACCCTCGGGTTCAAACACTGAGCAAGCAGCACCTGAAACCAAGGCTGGGCAGGCCACCAAGGAGCCAGGACAACTCAACCCTGGTAAGACTCCCAGCGAGCTAGGACCTGGAGCAACATCTGAACCGGGGGGAAGAGGTACAGATAACCCCCACCTCTCCCAGTCCTGCCGAAAAGCATCAACGCCGACGGCTCGCAGTCGAGGAAGGGCGCCACGCCGACGTGAAGAGGTCCACCACCGGAGGCTCAAATGTCCGGCAGAGCCAACTGAACGACTCTGTGTCGACTGTCCACTCCGTTGCAAGGGGAAGGAAGTGGGACAGGCCATCTGCCAGGAGAGCCAAACCCTGAGAACTCAGCAGACGAGTCACCCGAAGTGACCAGCCCCAAAGACCCAAGGACTGCATCGAACTCCCGCGGTTCAGGCAATGAACCACCAGGAAACAGTTCAAATGGAGCCGGATCGTCGACCCGCCAGCGACCCGAATCCTCCAGAGTGACATCCACACAGCCGCGAACTCCCGCACCGTGCTTCGAGCCCGATGGAAGGACGAACCCCCATCGTCCTTGGCCAGCTTGGTGAGCACAGGTCACAAAGCCCCAGCCAGGAGACGACGCGTCTGTGAACACATATCGAGTGAGGGCTCGGGAAAAGCCAAGGCACTGAACCCCGAAAAACCCTTAGAGGAAGCCGGCAACACAGCAACTGACGCAAAGCCTCAGGAGGCCGAACTCAGCGGTCTCAAGAGAGGTGAAAGAGACGCCCCTGAAGAAACCAGAACAGCCGACGAAACCAAACCCGACCCGGTGGGTAGACCATCACGGAAAAGTTCAGGCTACACCGCACAAACCCTCGAGCAACCGCCATGTGACCCAAGAGCCCCACAGGAACAGACGAAGGCTGGAATGCATACAAAGCAGATCCACTGGAGGAAGAGACAAGGAAGCGGTCACAACGTCCCACACAAGACCCAGCCAAGACCGAACCTTAGAGGGAACCAGATGGGACTTCCTCCAGTTCACCCAGAACCAGAACCCGGCAAGCTTGGATCGAAATAAATCCCTGGCGAGCTGACATGTGAACTGACATGCAGCCCAAACCAGCCAGTCATCAACGTAGGCCAAAACTCGAACACCTAACTGATACAGACGGGCCACCATGACCCGGGTAAGGCGTGTAAACACGCAAGGTGCTAGGTCAACCCGAACGTTAGACAATGAAAGCAGTAACTCTTGCACCCCACAACAAAACTGAGCCAGTCCCAGAACCCCGGATAAATTGGGACGTGCGAATACACGTTCGTGAGGTCCAGGAACACCATCCAAGCGCCTGGCTCCAACAGAAGCCAGACCTGGGACAGAGTGATCATCTGAAATGAGGGGCAAGAAACCCAGGGGCTGAGAAGGGTCAAATCCAGAATGAACCACAGGTTCGCACAGTCCCGTTTCTGAACTGGAAACAGTCGGGAAACCCACCTGAGAGACATGGTCGTTTCAACAACGACCAAGTGCATCCACTCCAAGACGACTTTACAGAGCGCAAAAGAAGAGGCCTGCCCTGCCAGCCCCGAACTCCCCGAAGAAGGAAGGGCCACCCAACGCTACCACAGGCCGCAAGAAACAACCCGAAAATCCCACGAATCATGAGACCAGGCATAAGCAAACAGAGCAAGCCCCCCCCATCGCCCCATCAATGGGGTGAACCACGAAAGGGCTGATGCCCCTTACGAGAACCTGACCTGCCTGCAGAACGAGCACCACGCCTACCAGGTGCAGCCGAGACCGAAGGCGGCACCAGCTCCGAAACCGGCAACTGTGGCCCACCCTAACAAGGAGAACCGCGAGCCCTGGCATGACCCCTCCGGGAAGAACCAGCATGAGAACCCTGGAGAACCAACAAATCAGACATCGGGCGGCAACTGGAAGAAGCCACCAGCCTATATTCCTCGACTGCAAAGGCCGCAAACAGCAAAGGACACAAGTGTGAAAACAATCTAAGAGCCAGGGCCCAAGCGGATTCCAAGGAGGAAGTGAGCACCACCTGTCGGCAGGCGAGATGCGCAGCGAAAAAACGCGAAAGCGCATACCGCAGGATTGGCGCAAACAGCTTCAAAAGTGCAGACGACGCACAAGCAGCTGAGACCAAGGCACCAGACCCAGGAATGGCCCCAAGTGCCTCTACATCCTCCGCAAAGCCAATCCGAAGACAGCTCTAGGAGGGAGAAAAGAAATGAAGGACCAAAGCCAACAAGCCACACACGTGCAAGTCCTCAGCCACAAGTGCAGCCGACATGGAAGGGAGCGGCAAATGAAACTGAACTGCGCCAACATCCTGCAGAAGGGCAGGAGCAAAAATGCACTCATTAAGGTGCTCAAAATCGCCCCCCCCCCTTAGGTAAACCTGGACCACAGTCAACGCCTCGCGCCACTCAAGCCTGCGGGTACGACAGAAGGAGTCCCAAGCATCCAGCGAGAACAAAGGGCAGTCCGCAAGCCAAGACGAGCCCGGAACCTCATAACAAACCCAGAATGAAGATGAAGAACCAGACCTCAAGGAAGATGGATCATTTATAGAGGCATATTCTGGGTCGCGCAGGAGGTAAGCCGAAATGGCTGTCCGCAGTAGGCGAGGCGCGGGAAGCCAAAGACCTCTGAAAGGACAGAACCGAAGGATCTGCAGGGACAGGGAACCGAACCCGGGGAGGAGCTGAACCCTAATCCAACTCGTACGCAGAGGGGGGTAGGGGAAGGAAAACACCACTTTTTGTAACAGTAAGCTCTGCTCGGTGGGTCGGAAAACCCAGGTGGGATCCAACGGGGCCCAAGGCCCCCAAATCAGTTCCTCCCCAACCCCCAGGAACCTCCTCCACGTCAGGCCCCGGGGACAAGTCGTCCTCCAAAGCCCTGGCCTCATAAGAAAAACTTGGGGAGGCTGAAATAGCAGGAAGAGAGCGAGCCCACTGGTCAGACCCCGGAGCTATGGCTGGAGGAACAGACTCAAATGCCTCCGTAGCCACCCTAGAAGGGACAACCCACGAAACAGCCAGAGTCTCAGAAACCTCTAAACCCTGCCCCGACCCCGAAGCCCCCAGATGGTTAGGAGCCAGAAGCAGGGGGGGGGGTGAATGAAGCACAGCAGGGAAAGAATGAGGGGGCGCGGACTGATCCAAGGCCGACGTGACCAACACCCCCAAGTCCGGGTCCCTATAAGCAAAATGGGACAGCCTCGGGGTATTCGAGGAAGCAACCAACCTAGCGCCTTGCAACAACCTTAACCTATCCTCGTAGCCTGGTGGATAGCGCGCAGGACTTGTAATTCTGTGGCGCGGGTTCGATTCCCGCACCAAGCAGAAACAAATGGGCAAAGTTTCTCTCACCCTGAATGCCCCTGTTACCTAGCAGTAAATAGGTACCTGGGTGTTAGTCAGCTGTCACGGGCTGCTTCCTGGGGGTGGAGGCCTGGTCGCGGACCGGGCCGCGGGGACACTAAAAAACCCTGAAATCATCTCAAGATAACCTCAAGAAGATATCCTGTAACGAGCGAGCCGCGTGAACCCAAATAATGTCATCATCAGATTGAGTGAATTGAGTCACAAACAAGCAACAAAGCTCGCAGGACTCAGGGTCAAATGTGTCACCGACCCAACAGGCAACACGACGGAGGCAAAAACAATGAGCATCGCCCTAAGACAAGGGGACAGAGCAAGCCTCAAACTCACACAAAGTGAGTGCGGACTCAGGGGTCTCATCCATTGGATCCCGAGTGTCCCATCGGGGTTTCCCAGGGCCCCTAGACTGGGTCTGCTAAGGGTAATCCCAGGCAGGGTACTGCTAACCAGCACCCAAGCTACCAGTCAGCACTGCTAATGCTGAACCCCCGGGACGTATCCACTCACGAGGGTGAACCCGGGGGTAACACCAAACAAAAACAACCCTAATATAAAGGAGGAGGCACACCAAGGCAGACCCCCCCCCACCACCAGGCTAAAAGAAAAAGAAAAACCTCGCAAGAGGACATCATACCAAGATGAAAAAGCGCCGGCCACTGTTATAGGTGAAAACTGGGAAGGACAAGGAGGGGCAGATGGAACCAAAGTCAAAGTGACTCCCACCCACAAGTCCGGGCCACTAAAACCAAAACGGACCAGTCTCGGGGCATCCGAGGAAGCAACTAACATATCACATTGCAGCAACCTAAACCTAGCATGCAATGCAGCTGCTGCCTGCACCCTCATATCATGATCAGTAGCATGGGTGAATTGGAGAATGTACAAACAACAAACGTCACATAACTCTGGGTCAAAAGAATCACCGACCCTACAGGCAGTATGGTGGAGGTACAACTGGTGATTGTCACCCTGATACAAGGGGACAGAGCAACTGTCAACCTCACACAAAGCGAGAGGGAACTCAAGGGTCGCATCCATCGGACCTCGGAGCCCCTGCGTGGTTTCCCAGGGCCCTTAGCCTTGGTAACAAGCTAAGGGAAGCCCAGGCAGGGATCCTGCAAACCGGCACCCAAAACTACCAAGCAAACTTCTAAAAGCTGAACCCCAGGACGTGTCCACTCACAGAGGGCTTAGCAGGGGATACCACAAAGAACACATATGTATATATAGATACCCTGAATATAAATAGGGGCAACCAACCAAAGGCAGACCCACCCACCAGGCAGGAAAACAAAAACAAAAGAAAAACCCTACAAGAGGACAACTTATCCAGGTGGAACAGAGCCGGCCGCTATAATAGGTGATAACTAGCTGTGCAGTACCCCACGCTACCAGTGGGGTACGTCATATAAGTGACGAAAACTACCTCCTACCCTGAGGCAAACAAGGGCAACAAAAACGCCAGCTGACTCCAAGGGCAGCCAAGTACCGAGCAGTAAAAGACACAGCAGGGGTAGATCCCAAGGTGATTTTTTGAAGGTGGCCGTAAGCCCCAAGGGCAGTACTTACAAAGCACCGAGGGAAGGCGACCCTAGGTGCATGCAGCCCAAGTACTGAAGAATATTACTCCTGGCTTGCACACCACCCTTAGACACAGACCATGCCACAAGGCACAGAAACTGAGACAAATTCAGGAGCCAGACGCATAAGACCTCGCCATTATCACATCAGCCAAGAACTGAAGGGTGGATCGCTGGTGTGAGGGGTCTGGGACTCCCCCTTCCCCCTCCCAGGGAGGGGGGGTGGTAAGGTAGCACAGACAGCAGCGCAGCAACATGATGACGTCATGCTCATTTGCTAATTTTCGTTTGGGGAGTTCTGTCAACTCGTTCGGATTTCGGTAGCAATATTTTCACCAGAATAGGGATTTGTTTTGGGGCACCTACCTTTCTGGGTGCCTGACCTGGTCGATGGCAGACATAGAATGCTCCCAACCACATGGGAGTTTCTATAGGCGATTGCTCCTTGTGCCACTCTGAGGGAGCCAGGTTCTGGCATGTGGTCCCCGGTAGGCAAGAACTCCATGCACATCGACTGATTCCAGAAAGTTAATACTGTACAGTATATCCATATCAGCCCGGATAGCTTCAGGAAACCAACGGGGCTCCCCCCAGAAAGTTTCCTATATATAAAGTCAACTCTCATCTTGATGTGTCTCCTTGTCTAAAGTGTTTATATAGATGGAATACTACACTCTGTTGGGTGAGAACAATGTGACCTTCAGCAGTGTACCTTCACTGAGGTGTGGACTGTCTTGACATCTGGGAAGAGTTCCTGGCACTTCTGGAGCCAATCTTTTATTTTCATGCTGCACTCATCAGCTGTGTCTATGGTTGTGTCAAACTCCTGTGGAGTGTTGACTGTGTCGAGACTCTCCAACATGGCCTGCAGCTGAGTCTTCCCTTCCTCTCCTTGTGTTGTCATATCCACCACACTGGTATCCTCCAGTTCCAAGAGCTTCATTGCTGATTTGTTCTGCTCTACCAGAGCATAGAGTCTGTCCTGGAGCTGCAGGTGGTGAGTCTTCCAGTCCCCCAGCTGCCCCCGGTACTCCCCCAGCTGGGAAAAAACCTCTTCACAGCTAATAATGAGGCTGCTGATAATGCTCTTCTGCTCCTGCACCAGGGAACGTAACTTCTTACTGATGCCTCTGGTGGTACCTTCATAAGGTTTTGCTGGCACTACTTCCTCAGTTGTTAGCTGGATATTTTTGAGTTTCCTAACAAAAGCCTCCACAGCATAGTTAATTGGGAACTGAGTAGCAGCTGTGGCAGCGTGCTTGGCACGGCAGCTGGGGCAGGTCAGCTGACCATTCTTGATAGCATTGTCAATACACTGGAAGCAGAATGTGTGGCCACACGGCAGTGTACGAGGTCGTAGTTGATTGTCGTCATAATCGTTAAAACACACTGAACATTCCTCTGGCTTGTTATCCTGTGGAAAAGAATATTTAGTTATACTAGATGTATTTACAACAAAAACTAATATTACAGTACGTTATTTACTAATACAAATTACATAATATTTATATACATTCTTTGCATTAGCTATTCTAGAGCAGGGTTAATATTACTGACAGATTAACACATTCACAGCAAGGCCAATATTTTTTATAAACATATCCCGGAGTATGGGATAATATATTTTGGTAACATATTGCAGCAGCAGGGCTGTTTGTATGCCATACCCGAGAGTACAGACTAACAAAACCCGTCATTACTTTATTATGAATAATGGAAGGAAATGTATGTATGGTATGTGATAATGGGGAAGGATCAAGTATTCTTAGTCTAAGTTTTACACTAAATACACTGTGGGTTACATCTTAACACATGGGTTTTATTGAACAACTCTAGATTATTTTACACTTACTAACTATGGGAACATACGATTACGTTACAGGACTGTTGAGATTGAGTGATACTCTTCACCAAACATAACCATGATGGATAAATTGACTATTGGTCTCACATAAATCTGAGCTTACTTGATTTGGTGGTGATAAGACCACCAAATCTTATCTATTTGATTTATAAACTAAGTACAGTATATATATATATATATACATATGTATATTTTGGTAGCAGTCTTTCCTGTAGACATATATTATTAAATATGGCCGAAAAAGTTAGATTAATAATTCTAACACAAATTTTCTCAATGTTTCTTATATTCTTTTCACTGTTGATGGTAACTGAAAAATCAATTCTCCAAAGATCATTTTTATTTCTAGTCTGACGCGACACTTGAGCGCATTTCGTAAAACTTATTACATTTTCAAAGACTTTAGCTTACACACACACAACTATAACTGAACAGAGTTTAAACAGCTTTGACTTTTTTATACCTGCATTTGGGTGAGGTGATATGTTACAATAGTTTTGGATGAGGTGAAAACAAACTTTCAACACAACACAGAACACGAAACAATGGGTATAAGCTAAAGGGAAGAATAGAAGTAACTGCAGAGGGCCTATTGGCCCATATTTCTTGATGCTTCTATATTGGAGTGGAGTCTTGAAGTGGGTAGAATATAATTGTGCGTTAATTGGCTGTTGATTGCTGGTGTTGACTTCTTAATGTGTAGTGCCTCGCAGATATCAAGCCGCCTACTATCGCTGTATCTATCGATGATTTCCGTGTTTTTTGTTAAGACTTCTCTGGTGATAGTCTGGTTGTGGGAAGAGATTATATGTTCCTTGATAGAGCCTTGTTGCTTATGCATCGTTAATCGCCTGGAAAGAGATGTTGTTGACTTGTCTATATACTGAGTTCTTTGAGGCTTACAGTCCCCAAGAGGGCATTTGAAGGCATAGACGACGTTGGTCTCTTTCAAAGCGTTCTGCTTTGTGTCTGGAGAGTTTCTCATGAGTAGGTTGGCAGTTTTCTTGGTTTTATAGTAAATCGTCAATTGTATCTTCTGATTTTTGTCTGTAGGGATAACGTTTCTATTAACAGTATCTTTCAGGACCCTTTCCTCCGTTTTATGAGCTGTGGAAAAGAAGTTCCTGTTAAATAGTCTAATAGAGGGTACAGGTGTTGTGTTAGTTGTCTCTTCAGAGGTTGCATGGCGTTTCACCTTCCTTCTTATGACGTCTTCAACGAAACCATTGGAGAAGCCGTTGTTGACTATGACCTGCCTTATCCTACAGAGTTCTTCATCAACTTGCTTCCATCCTGAGCTGTGGCTGAGCATAGGCACATTCCTATGTTTGTTCCCTTAGTGTAGACTGCAGTGTGGAAACCTCCACTCCTTTCCATGACTGTTACATCTAGAAAGGGTAGTTTCCCATCCTTCTCCATCTCGTAAGTGAAACGCAACACAGAATTCTGCTCAAATGCTTTCTTCAGCACTTGCAGATGTCTGACATCAGGTACCTGTGTAAAAAAAGTGGAAAGTGGAGTTGGAGATCCTGTTGGACGACATATTCGATCTCGAGACACAAAAGAAGGTCACCACCAAAGACACCTTACAAGCAGAACTTATTGCGNATGTGGACAGTGTCAGCCCCATTATCACATGTGGTCAGTGTCAGCCCCATTATCACCTGTGGACAGTGTCAGCCCCATTATCACCTGTGGTCAGTGTCAGCCCCATTATCACCTGTGGACAGTGTCAGCCCCATTATCACTGTGGTCAGTGTCAGCCCCATTATCACCTGTAGTGTCAGCCCCATTATCACCTGTGGTCAGTGTCAGCCCCATTATCACCTGTGACAGTGTCAGCCCCATTATCACCTGTGGTCAGTGTCAGCCCCATTATCACCTGTGGACAGTGTCAGCCCCATTATCACATGTGGTGAGTCAGCCCCATTATCACCTGTGGTCAGTGTCAGCCCCATTATCACCTGTGGTCAGTGTCAGCCCCATTATCACCTGTGGTCAGTGTCAGCCCCATTATCACCTGTGGACAGTGTCAGCCCCATTATCACCTGTGGACAGTGTCAGCCCCATATCACCTGTGGTCAGTGTCAGCCCCATTATCACCTGTGGACAGTGTCAGCCCCATTATCACCTGTGGACAGTGTCAGCCCCATTATCACCTGTGGTCAGTGTCAGCCCCATTATCACCTGTGGACAGTGTCAGCCCCATTATCACCTGTGGTCAGTGTCAGCCCCATTATCACCTGTGGTCAGTGTCAGCCCCATTATCACCTGTGGTAGTGTCAGCCCCATTATCACCTGTGGTCAGTGTCAGCCCCATTATCACCTGTGGACAGTGTCAGCCCCATTATCACCTGTGGATGTCAGCCCATTATCACCTGTGGTCAGTGTCAGCCCCATTATCACCTGTGGTATGTGTCACCCCATTATCACCTGTGGACAGTGTCAGCCCCATTATCACCTGTGGTCATGTCAGCCCCATTATCACCTGTGGACAGTGTCAGCCCCATTATCACCTGTGGTAGTGTCAGCCCCATTATCACCTGTGGTCAGTGTCAGCCCCATTATCACCTGTGGTCAGTGTCAGCCCCATTATCACCTGTGGTCAGTGTCAGCCCCATTATCACCTGTGGTCAGTGTCAGCCCCATTATCACCTGTGGTCAGTGTCAGCCCCATTATCACCTGTGGTGTGTCAGCCCCATTATAACCTGTGGTGTCAGCCCCATTATCACCTGTGGTAGTCAGCCCCATTATCACCTGTGACAGTGTCAGCCCCATTATCACCTGTGGTCAGTGTCAGCCCCATTATCACCTGTGGACAGTGTCAGCCCCATTATCACCTGTGGACAGTGTCAGCCCCATATCACCTGTGGTCAGTGTCAGCCCCATTATCACCTGTGGTCAGTGTCAGCCCCATATCACCTGTGGTCAGTGTCAGCCCCATTATCACATGTGGTCATGTCAGCCCCATTATCACCTGTGGTCAGTGTCAGCCCCATTATCACCTGTGGTCAGTGTCAGCCCCATTATCACCTGTGGTCAGTGTCAGCCCCATTATCACCTGTGGTCAGTGTCAGCCCATATCACCTGTGGTCATTGTCAGCCCCATTATCACCTGTGGTCAATGTCAGCCCCATTATCACCTGTGGTCAGTGTCAGCCCCATTATCACCTGTGGTCAGTGTCAGCCCCATTATCACCTGTGGTGTCAGCCCCATTATTATCACCTGTGGTGAGTCAGCCCCATTATCACCTGTGGACAGTGTCAGCCCCATTATGACCTGTGGTCAGTGTCAGCCCCATTATCACCTGTGGACAGTGTCAGCCCCATTATCACCTGTGGACAGTGTCAGCCCCATATCACCTGTGGTCAGTGTCAGCCCCATTATCACCTGTGGACAGTGTCAGCCCCATTATCACCTGTGGTCAGTGTCAGCCCCATTATCACCTGTGGTCAGTGTCAGCCCCATTATCACCTGTGGTCAGTGTCAGCCCCATTATCACCTGTGGTCAGTGTCAGCCCCATTATCACCTGTGGTCAGTGTCAGCCCCATTATCACCTGTGGTCAGTGTCAGCCCCATTATCACCTGTGGACAGTGTCAGCCCCATTATCACCTGTGGTCAGTGTCAGCCCCATTATCACCTGTGGTCAGTGTCAGCCCCATTATCACCTGTGGACAGTGTCAGCCCCATTATCACCTGTGGTCAGTGTCAGCCCCATTATCACCTGTGGTCAGTGTCAGCCCCATTATCACCTGTGGACAGTGTCAGCCCCATTATCACCTGTGGTCAGTGTCAGCCCCATTATCACCTGTGGTCAGTGTCAGCCCCATTATCACCTGTGGACAGTGTCAGCCCCATTATCACCTGTGGTCAGTGTCAGCCCCATTATCACCTGTGGTCAATGTCAGCCCCATTATCACCTGTGGACAGTGTCAGCCCCATTATCACCTGTGGTCAGTGTCAGCCCCATTATCACCTGTGGTCAGTGTCAGCCCCATTATCACCTGTGGACAGTGTCAGCCCCATTATCACCTGTGGACAGTGTCAGCCCCATTATCACCTGTGGTCAGTGTCAGCCCCATTATCACCTGTGGTCAGTGTCAGCCCCATTATCACCTGTGGTCAGTGTCAGCCCCATTATCACCTGTGGACAGTGTCAGCCCCATTATCACCTGTGGACAGTGTCAGCCTCATTATCACCTGTGGTCAGTGTCAGCCCCATTATCACCTGTGGTCAGTGTCAGCCCCATTATCACCTGTGGACAGTGTCAGCCCCATTATCACCTGTGGTCATTGTCAGCCCCATTATCACCTGTGGTCAGTGTCAGCCCATTATCACCTGTGGACAGTGTCAGCCCCATTATCACCTGTGGTCAGTGTCAGCCCCATTATCACCTGTCAACAGTGTCAGCCCCATTATCACATGTGGACAGTGTCAGCCCCATATCACCTGTGGTCAGTGTCAGCCCCTTTATCACCTGGAGACAGTGTCAGCCCCATTATCACATGTGGTCATAGTTCCATTATGCTGGACCTGTAGCTCCAGCCCCCCTCTACTGGCAGGGGGTTGGTGCTGGACCTGTAGCTCCAGCCCCCTCTACTGGCAGGGGGTTGGTGCTGGACCTGTAGCTCCAGCCCCCCTTTACTGGCAGGGGGTTGGTGCTGGACCTGTAGCTCCAGCCCCCCTTTACTGGCAGGGGGTTGGTGCTGGATCTGTAGCCCCAGCCCTCCCCTACTGGCAGGGGGTTGGTGCTGGACCTGTAGCTCCATCCCCCCTCTACTGGCAGGGGGTTGGTGCTGGACCTGTAGCTCCAGCCCCCCTCTACTGGCAGGGGGTTGGTGCTGGCATTGTTTGGGAGTTTGTTGGCAGTTTCAAGGCTTCAGTCGCTTCGAACCCAGCAGTGGTGTGTTTTGGTTCGCTGTCTTCCTGGATGCTTTCCCAGTAGGTTGGTGGAGTGTCACCTGCTGTCTGCGCCTCTGTGAGGGGAGCCAGGATCCCGGGTTCAACAGAGGATCACAGGTTCAATGTATTGTATGTTAAGGAAAGTCAGTTGTTGACCTTGGGAACCTCCATAAACCTAAGAACAGGCTTCCTCTCCTCAAGACACAACTCAATAATCTTGTGATTTGAACCATGAGAAAATAAAAACTTACTGTTAATTGCTTCTGAGGGATCTCTCCAGTGATTTGCTGAACTTTATTCATGATGCTGGAGGCTGAGTCTCCCAGGTGTACGGGATCAGCTGTGGCACCTGTCTCTGTGGTCACCATCTCCAGGGCCTCCCTGATGGTCTCCTGCACCTGTCATTACCAACACAAACATTAATGGTGGAGGCTGAGTCTCCCAGGTGTACGGGATCAGCTGTGGCACCTGTCTCTGTGGTCATCATCTCCAGGGCCTCCCTGATGGTCTCCTGCACCTGTCATTACCAACACAAACATTAATGGTGGAGGCTGAGTCTCCCAGGTGTACGGGGTCAGCTGTGGCACCTGTCTCTGTGGTCATCATCTCCAGGGCCTCCCTGATGGTCTCCTTCACCTGTCATTACCAACACAAACATTAATGGTGGAACCTAGACTATAATGAAGCATCAGGCTCTGAGTAAAGTAACTGGACTATAATGAAGCATCAGGCTCTGAGTAAAGTAACTGGACTATAATGAAGCATCAGGAAACTGAAACTACACCTGTAGTCAGTCTTTCACTATGATGACAGTTGACATGGGTGTAGTGAGCACTGAGTGCTGACAACAGTGTAGAGAAACACCAAGATGACAGTTGACTTTATTAATAACAATGTTTCAGGTATTAGAGCAAAAAACCAGCACTGAACATAATGAAACATCATTTTCTGGGTGAGTCCCGGAGGCTCCCCGCAGATATGGATATATTAGCTTTCTCGCATCAGTCAATGTACATGGAGTTCTTTCCTACCAGGGACCACGAGCCAGAACCTAGCCCCCCTCGAAGAGGCACGAGGAGCAATGGCCTATTGAAACCCCCGTGTTGTTGGGAGCATTCTATGTCTGCCATCGACCGGGTCTGGCACCCAGAAAGGTAGGCACCCTAAATCAAACCCTTATTCTGGTGAAAATATTGCTACCAAAAGCTGAACGTGTAGACAGAACTCCCCAAACGAAAATTAGCAAACGAGCAAGATGTCATCACGTTGCAGCGCCACTGTCTATGCAACCCTCCCCCTCCCCGGGAAGGGGAAGGGAGAGCCCCAGACCCTCACGCCTGGGGCTCAAAACTCGCTTGGATGTCAAAACTCATGAAAAACACCGCCGACTGGAGGGAGGGATGCCAGGGAGCCTTTGGGACTCACCCAGAAAATAGTGATACCTGCTTGATGGGGTTCTGGGAGTTCTTCTACTCCCCAAGCCTGGCCCGATAACATTGCAAGCCAGAAGAAAGCAGAAATTCCCTTAGGGTATTACAGGCAAATAATCAGTGTATAAATCAAGTAACTGGCAACCGGTGGCATCCTGCCCCCGACCTGGGACAAACAACGGTCAACTATATGGTCCCCGGGGACCCATATTTCTCCACCAGGCGATAAGTAACCCCACATAAACTTGACAAATAAACATATGTAATATTATAAATATACTGTATACATATTATATATACATACATATAATATTATAAATATTTGCATATAATATTATAACACTGCAAACCCAATATGGAGGTGTGTGGAGGCTGCCATAAGTCACTTTGGAAGACTGTTGTAGGCATTGTATGTAACATTTGTAACATAAGATTTCACCTGAGTTGTACAGAATTACCTACACAATATGCAAACAGACAAGGTACCTATTGGATCTGTCACAATGATAGACTGATGTGGGAAAACATCACCAAACTAATAAATAACATTCCTGAAATACATAGGCTACAATTCACACAAAAACTACCAGAAATATATGCTGAATATATAAAGACAGCAACGAACTCTGAGCACAACCCAGTGACTGAGAATTTAGAGAGCCAAAGTGGCAATGTGGAAGGACATAGTGTCGAGGTACACAAAAATGAAGGCAGAATGGTAGAGCAAACTGGTGATATGAATAAGGAGGGAAAAAATGAGACGAATGAGAACACAAATGAGAAAGACGAAAGCAACAAGGAGAAAGATAAGAGCAATACCGAGAAAGAATGCAGAAATGAGAACGTTGTAACAAAAAACGCAGAGGTAGCCAAGTCGTGCACGGGTACAAACAAGAATAATACAATCACAGTTGAAAATATTTGCAGGTATTATGCAAAAGGACAGTGCATATATGGGCCCAGAGGCACGGAATGCTCATTCATGCACCCACGGAAATGTCGAAACTGGTTAGGGAAAGGCAGATGTCGTTTTGATACAGAATGTAGATATTTTCACCCTAAGCTATGCAAACTCTCAGTTAATGAGAGGAAATGCTATGATCTTCATTGCCCTGATTTCCACGTCAGAGGTACACAGCGCTATATAAGAGAGGAAGTCCAATATAATAGCCCTGAAAATTTTTTAGAGGCAGGCAGAAACAGAGAGAGAAACAGACAGGCAGAAACGTGGCAGGAATACGGATGGAGAGGGGGGAATACCCAAGACTGGACTACGGTTTGTCATCAAGCCCACACATACTACACCCCCCAACTACACAGAGAGTACCACACTCCCCAATATCACTTCCAAAACTGGACAAACCATTGCCACAACAACACACCCTGGGTCAGGGTAGAGAGGAGGGAGAACTACCAAAACCTTCCAGAAGTGACACACAATATTGACAATCATTCATATTTGCAAACATTCAAGGTTTAAAGCCAAAGTCAAGAAATAAAGTTAAGTTCATAAATAGCCTCCTATTAGAGTCAAACTCAATATTTGGGGCATTCACGGAAACTCATATAAAAGATTACTTGGATGGTGAAATCTGGATTCCAAATTATAATTTGTATAGATGTGATAGAAAAACTAGGTCAAATGGAGGAGTAGGTCTGTATATTAAAGAGGACCTGGTATGCACAGAACTACTAAACTCAACTAATGAGGTGGTAGAGGTACTTGGAATTAAGGTAGAGAAACTAAACCTAATTATTATTCTAATATATAAACCGCCAGATACAACGGTTGAGGAATTCACAGAGCAGATGCACAAAATAGAGAACATACTTGATAACCTAGCAAACCCAGCTCCAGATATATCTTCCTTGGAGATTTCAATTTACCGAATCTAAGATGGAGAATGGCAAACACAATATCATAGCAGGGAATGACCCGGAAATAACCAGCCACAGGCCAGAGAACTTTTGAGATTCTGTGACAAATTCTCGCTCAATCAACAGATTACAGAACCAACTAGGAACGAAAACACGCTAGACTTGATATTCACAAACAATGATGAACTAATCAGAGACATCACAATCTCAGATACTTCATACTCAGACCATAAGCTCATTGAAGTACGAACTAGCATAAATAACGGTACTAGGTCTAAGAGACCCAACAAGCGAGAAGGAATATTCAATCAATTCAATTTCAACAATAAGAGGATCGACTGGGAAAAAATAAATGTAGACCTTGCAACCATTCAATGGGAGACGGTCTTAAGCGACAAAACTCCCACACAGGGAATAGCTCAACTGACAGCTGAAGCTTACAAGGTTTGCTTGACGCACGTGCCTATGAGGAGGGGCAGAAAGAGGACCACTCTAGAAAGAGAACGCAGACGACTGTACAGGAGAAGAAAAAAATAACGAAAATGCTTCGGCAGACACAACTATCACAAGCAAGAAAAAAAGCCTAAGCAGGGAGATCAAAGAAATAGAACAAACGTTGAAGCGATCATATGAGTCTGAGGAAATGGAATTGGAACAAAAGCTATACAAGAGATAAGGAAAAATCCTAAATTTTTTCACATACGCAAAAT